>JBBPKI010000567.1:0-21429 GCA_038089155.1 Nevesoporus exiguus
CCAGAGGTGTCCCCTACCTTTCACCTAACCAAAGCTAAGCGATACTCCCACGCTTGCACTTACTACACTTCCAGTACTGCAAAATAGTCAAACATTGCAGCGGTTTTGGGAGTCACTGTATACCTGCAATCCATCTATTTATAGTCATGTTTGGCTGAAGATCTGGGTTGTTGATTATGAGTGGCTGCAGATCATGGACCAGTCATAGGCTCTTCCCATCTTTCTTGAGGACACAAAACCATCTGGATCTATAAGATGTGGTGGATGGTTTGTAAAACCCCAGACATGATCTGGTCCTTGACAATCTGTAACATCTGATCATAGATAGCTGGTTGGATCGGGATATTATGAAATACTTATGGAGTGTGGAGGACTGTTGGGATCTTGACTGGAGGAAAGTAACATTCATCAAAGCAGCCTTGCTCTGTCAGGACCCAGGCAAATGCCATTTCATGAATTCACACAATCCATTGTACTAGCTTCAGTGCTTCTGGCCAAAGCTAGTTTGCAGAGTTGAGATCATGTTATGGAGCATGTCCCTCTGGACTGCTATCAACAAAGGTTCTTTGTAAGGAGGCACTCATGAAGAGGCACAACATCTCATAGGAAATAGAGAGGCAAAGGAGAACTGTTGAGGTGACAGTTCAGACAGGAGCAAGTCCAGATAAGAGGAGGTGGAATTGCACAGATCTAGCTTGGGTTACAAGCAAGGTAGATCTACTACTTTATAGTCCCATAGTATGCACATGGACCAAGGTGAAGGGCAGGCATGGAAAAAGGAAGAAGGTAGAAGAACTACTGTGGATGAGTAAGAGGATCACAATAGTGTGTGAGAGAGTGCTGTTAGGAGAGAATGTCCAAAAGAAGATAGCTAGGTAAGAACAGAGAGAGTAAAGAAGTAATCATATTCATCAAGGGAGAAGGTAACCAGGAATTGTAAGTACCTGGTGTGAGGATGTGGACACATAAAGGAAATGTGTTCAGAAATAAGAAGGAGACCAGGATGTAAAGAGAAAATTGTATAGTACCCCCTTCATAGCTATGCAGCACTGCTGCATTTCTAAGCACCAGAGGAATCTGCACTGTTGAATACCAGCTGGTTATCATTAAAGTCCTCAGTAGTAAAGGGGCAGTTTGCAAGGAAGTGTCCAACAGCTCCACAAAGGGAGCAACAGAGACTTGGGCATGCTTCAGCCACATGTCCCCAGCTATTGCACGCAGAGCAATAGGAGGTGAGGCACCATGAGATTGGATGTCCTGGGGCATAGAGGGAGTAGTTGGGACATCTATACTGTGGACAGCTCTATCACAAATGTCCATATCTTCCACAGGTGTATTACCAGTGGCCAGAGAGATCCATGGCAGCAAGATGGGCTTGCACTTCTGGGGGGGATGAGGAGGACTCTAGTGGGGGAAGAAAGAATGGTGACACCAGTGGAGAGGTCTCAGATGTGGACATTAGAAGGCAAGGAGAGGCCAGAAGGGGGTGCGGTGGATGGTATAGCTAGGCAAACCAGCAGTGGGTTTTCTGTGGAAGTAGGATGAGTAACAGGTGGGGATTCCTGGGAGGCATGCAGGACATCAGTATCTAAATAGTCATCAAGATCTGTCTTATTAAGGGAGAACAAGATCACCTGTGGAAAGTCTCCCAAGGCATCAGGGGGAAAAGCAGAGATTATTCATCCAAACTGGTGATAATCCATAAGATCCAGAGCATAAAGATAGAGTTGGTCAAGCATTGCAGTTTGTGTGGCGGTGAAGGTGGGGTTGAGAGGTACGAGTCTTGGTGAATGACTAAATGATCAAAGTGAACAGGTCTGATGGAAGAATAAAATTGCTTTCATGAGGGGAAGTGAACGTCTAAAAAGAGGAATATTTTTGGCAATAGTTAGAAGCTGTGGATGTTCCAGAACATGGACATAAATAGTGAGCCTTTGAAAGCAAGGGAGGCTCAAAGGGTAAAGCTGCTCCAGGGCCCAGTCAGAGATCTCCCTCTGATGAGAGTTGGGTAGGGAGATAGAGACTTGTGGAGTCTGCATGGCAGCAGATGGATCTGGGAACGTCAGGGGAGCTAGGGTGATGAGTGGCAAGGAAGCAGTGAGCAAAGTAGGTGATGTAATGGAAGTCATGACTTATGCGTGGTGTAGCATGGTTGATGGTGGTAGTGAGGAAAGGATGATGACAAGTATGGTGATGATTGTGGCGAGAGATATGGTTAAGAAGACTGCTGCAGCAATGAGGATCTGGTGAGGGGTTTGCTCAAGAGGAAAGAGAACTCTTATATTGTCTGAGGAGGACAGGAGCATGACAAAGGTTTCACTCAAGTTCCCAAGTGTTCTCTGAAGTGGGATATCCTTTCCACTTGATCAGGTACTGGCAGTGATTAGCAGAGCCCTAATGAGAGAGTATAGCCTCAATTTCATATTCTTCTTCACCATCAATAAGATCAAGTGGAGTAGGAATAAAGTTTGGGCCATGCTCCAGTGTGGTCCGATAGGAGGATAAGAGGGAGGCATGGAAGACATCATGGATGCACCACATAGATGGTAATTTCAGTTGATATGCCACAGGGGAGAGTACTTTACTAATTTCAAAGGGTCCTTCTCTTTTTGGGGCAAGTTTTCATGATGGGTACCTGAGTTTAAGGTTCGTGACTTTGAGCCAAACCTTGTCTCCTACTCTCCAAGGTGTAAATTTGGTAGAGAGTCTTTCCTTCTTGAGGTGTTGAGTGGTGGAATGAGCAGCAAGTGCTTCTTTCTGTGCTTCAGCAAGGGTGGAGAGGCATTCTTTTACAGAAGGAACAAAGGACTTTCCTAAAGGAGGATAGGCTCTAGATTCATATTCCATCATGAGGAAATATGGCGATTGGTGGATAGAAGAATGTGCTGCAGAGTTGTGGGAGAATTCCACAGTATGGAGTAAGGTACTCCAGGTACTAGAGTGTCCTTGACAAAAGATCCATAGATAAATTTCAAGCTCCTAATTGGCTTGCTCAGTTTGGCCATTGGTCTGTGGGTGGTAGGCAGATGACAGTTTAATGTCATACTGGAGGAGTCAAGACAGCTCTTTGGCAAAGGAAGAGGTGAATTGAGGACCTCTGTCAGAGATGTAGAAGTTGCAAAGACTGAATCGAGGGAAGATATGTTAGAAAAAGAGTAATGCAACTCCAGCAGCAGAGATATTTTTGTTGCAAGGGAGAAGGATTACCCCATTTGTAAGGCCATGGTCGACCATGACCAAGATGGAATCAAAATTGTGGGAAAAAGGAAGATCTGTGATGAGATTCATGGAAATCTGTTGGAAGGGACAGGTTGCCAATAAAGAGAGGGGGAAAAGAGGAGAACCAGTGGGATAAGTGTTGGGTTTTGCTGACTGGCAAATGGCACATCCAGTAATGAAGCAAGAAAGGAAGGATTGCATGCCAGGCCACCAATAATCCAGAGAGAGGTGGGCATAAGTGCAAAAGAGGCCTTTATGGCCACCAGAGGAAGAGAAGTGAAGGGATGAGACAAGTTTATAATACACATTAGGGGAAATGAAGAGACAACCTTTGTAGTAAAGATGAAGGGCATCATAATGCCAATCTGCAAGGGAAGAGCAAGGGAAGAGGGGGAGAGACTTCTCCATAGCATATAAGGCTTCAAGAACAAGTGGATTGCTGGCTGAGGGGTTGGTGATCTTGGAGGTAAGTGCCAGATCTAGTGCAGAGATGATTTCTATGTCAGATAGGATGGGATGGATATTATCAGAGGATGTATCAATATCATGACAGTGGGAGAGCACATCTGCTGGAGTCATAGCAGTTCCAGGGAGGACAGTCCAGAGGAGATGATACTCCTGAAGAAAGATGCTCTAGTGAGCTTGATGACGTGAGAGCTTTTGAGGGGATTTCATGAAGGAGGGGTTCTTGTGGTCAGTGAAGATAGTGACCATATGTTCAGTGCCAAAGAGGTAATGTCACCATTCCTCTAAAGCATCAATGACAGCCAAAAGTTCCCTGTCATAGATGTCATAGTTGCACTCTGCATTGTTAAGAGTGCAAGAGTAGTAGGCACAAGGGTGGGAGTCCCCATTAGCATCTTTTTGCATGAGGATAGTGCCTACAGTGATAAGAGAGGTGTCAATCATGAAAAAGAAGAGTTTAGAGGTATCAGAAAGGATCAGGACAGGGGCAGAAGAGAAGATATCTTTGAGGTGAGTAAATGTGGCTTGTTGGGCATTATTCCAGATCCAAGGCTGGGTGTTCTTGGTGAGAAGGTTAAGAGAGGCTGTGATATTGGCAAAGTTAGGGATAAACTTTCGGTAGAAGTTACAAAAACTGAGGAAGAAGTGAACAGCTTTGACGGATGGTAATGTAGTCAACGTCACAAGTGACATCCTTTTTGTCAAATTCTGAAACATTCTTCTAGCGATGTTATTCGAAAGAGCATGCCGTAGTTTAAACATAGGTGAACTCAAACGTTAAATAGAATGTTTGCTTTTGATCGCATCAAAATATCTTTTATATAAAAACAACAAATCATATTTGAACGACTCAATAGCAAGCTAGGGTACATTTGATCCTGATTTACTTCCTTCCAGATCACGATGCGTGGTAACAAACGTTTCGAAACTACTTTACAATTTGAAATTTCAGATGGTCGGCGGAAAGGGCGGATGCTACGTTGACAGGGAGATCACTGAAATACTTGGTGACCTCATTCACCCCGAACTGGGTTTTTCCTGTATGGAGCCAAGAACTCATATCTGTGGGTTGTAATGATGATGGTATTGGAGTGCTGAGTAGTCACGTTCTCATCGAGAACCTCGACGTTAGACTTGATGGTGAGGACCATACCCTCCTGGAGGTCAACATCTGTGTCCTAATTAATGGAGAGACCCTCATGGGCGCCAAGCCCAATGGCATGACCTATGCAACTGGGAAGTGAGTAGCCGAACATCTTCAAGTCGTCGCAGGCGGCCGTATAGAGGGTGTTGATGCGAACTCCCGGCTTGATCATCGAGAAAACTTTGGCTTGGATGGTTTGGATTCTTTCAAGCGCCAGCCTTTGCTTGTCGGAGACAAAACCTACAAAGATGGTCCGTTCCAACTTGGCATGCATTCTGTTAAAAGAGCACCACACGTAAGCCGAAACTGCCTCGTTCTTGATCTTGTCAGCATTCGGGGTGTTGACTTGAAGGAATCTGTGCATCCCATAGTGTACCCAAGGCTTGATGCTGTAAAAGTCTCCACCCTCACGTGATCCAAACCTATTCAGATTTCCACTGGGATACTTGGCCCTCTTACGGTCATAAGTAGTGTTCCACCCAGCCTGTACCGCATCCTCTTCAGTTCCCTCGCAAATGAGTGACACGGAAATAGCTGCCATGGCGGCATTGCACAACTCGGCAGCAATATGCGCATAGGCAATCTCATCTTGATCTTTAATGTTTCTACATGTTTGTATGATGTGGGAAGCTGATCGGAACGTGGCATGGGGCAATGTGCACTCCAATAATTGATAGATATGCATCGTGATGGCGTCCTCGTATCTGATCATGATGTCATTGTCTCCAACAATGGTCCTAACTGCTTGATCCCAGGTATCTCCTTTGGTCTGAACATCGAACCATTTGCCGTAGTTATAGACAACGTGGTGGCTGGGCGTGGCCTCTGCCTTCTTCTTATGAAGTGTGTTGACAATTAAGATTGGATGGGTTTGTTCCTTGAACAGGATTGCGATGACCTCATCAGAATAGATGGTGGGATTGAAGCGAGCCAGGTAGAAGCTGTTCTCCTGACCAAAGCAGATGATGCAATTGAGGTTGTCCTCCACCATGAGTGCCTGCAAATGCTGCAGGCGAGTCGGATTTTCTGGTGGGGAAGGAATAGGGAGCAGATTTTCGACGAGCAGATCATAGAGATGTTGGACAAGGCTTTCGAAGATTGCAATGGCTACGGCAAGGTCCTGACTGGCCAAACCAACAGTGGCCACATGGGCAGCATGACCAGATTTGCGGGCGGGTGGGTGGGCTAGGAAATCTGTGATGTTCATGATGCCGTCCCTCTTTTCCTCAATTGTAAGTTTCTCCCCCTTCCGAGAGTAATAGTACGCAACAGCATTAACACCACGCTTTTCCACTGCTTCTATATCGTCAACAAGGATGGTGGAACCTTCATGTATGAGACGGTCAAAATACTCTGCAGACAGCTCATCAATACCAAGAGCTAGAGTGACAGTGTCTGGACTGATTTCATCAACGGTGACAACCGATGCCTTCGAGGAAGTGGCCGCTATCAAGAAGTCGGCATCAGGAACTAGAGATTGGTCTGATGTGGCGATGAGCTTGATACCAACGTGTTCCTGCATTTCTCCAACGAGTTGCTCGTTGGACAAGGATGTGCTAAAGATCAAGATATGTTTAATTTGGTCATGAGAATGACTGTCAAGGGAGCATATAACTGCCCTGGTGAGCTGGCCAGTGCCAATGAGACAGATGACGATATCGGTCGCATCTGGGAGAAGGGTGTCAATGCACTCTGGCGCAATCCAGCCCGTACGACTATTGGAAACAGAAATGGCTTCAAGTGTGAATAGTCGGTCGCCAGTCTTCTTTTCGCGGAGAAATATATCAATGCTTCTGACTGGACCGTTAACTGGATCGGTTGGACCACGGTAGATGTCCTTCAATCCAGAATACTTGTTGAAAAAGCCGATAAGCACTCCTTCTGTGGTGTTGGTATCGAGAGTCAAATGTGCCTTGACCTGATCCAATCCCCCGCTGCGTTGGGTTTGCCAGAAAGACTTCAAAGCTACATTTACGAGAGCGGGAGTGATTGAAGCCCCCGCGCTAGCGAGCTCCACTTCCAACCAGTGTCTTGAGTGAATACTATCAAGAATAGCTCTGGGGATTTTCTGTATGCATTTTAGTAACAGAGAAGTTGGAGGCATCGGGAACTTACCTTGGTAGCCAAGTTTATCGCTCCCAGTGCGCAGGCAAACATTGAGTCAAGATCTTGCACCACAACATTGGCACGTCTTTGAGCTTCCATTGCTTGCTGAAAAATGAGGTCAATTGAGGGGCGGATTAGATTTTTTGTGATAATACCTTTGCACTGTCGGGACGGTGTGCGATATTTGTTTTATAAGAAAGATGCGTAGATATATACCATTTCTGCCCTTTTCTAATTTTAGTAATCAGACCACCAAGGGGGGGGTCTCGTCAGCTGGAAAATCTCTGGTAAACAAGGGGGTTTAGAATAGACGTCGTGCCCCCTGCCAAGTTTTCCCCACATGTGCAGTAAGCACGCCATCCACCATCTCCATTTAGTGTAGTCATATGAATGCTTTCGTGGAAAGCTCAGATCCAAACAAGGTTGCATCAGAACCGCCGAGGCTCTAATCACCGTTGGATGAAAGTTCAGTGGCAGGTCAGATGTCCGATGACATCAAGTGAAGTTTCAGTTCAGATCTTTCAGACTGCTGCTGAAATAGAATCGTATGAGAAGACAAACCAATAGGCGTAACGCCTTATTTTTGTGGTGTGAAAAAGCATGTTATAGCAAATACGCTATAGAGGCCTTTGAAGCCCACTTGCCCCAAAAAGGCCACCATTGAAAATGCAGCCGCCCTACCCTTGGAACGCCGATCTGCTGGTTCAGACCATCGCAAAAGACCTCAGAAAGCTGAGGAAAATACTTGGGAGAGATCTGACGCGACATTTCGCGGAGCACTATCCCCTTGTAAGTCATATCAAGTGCAACATTGTAGAGCGCTAATGAGGCCACAAGTTGCATGTCGCCTTCCGAGCCTACCATGACAGCTGGCCGCTGCTGGAGCCTTACCTAAAGACGATCAAAGAGCAGACCATAGTGATGGCTGAAAGCCTTGGGGAGGCCTACCGGCTTGGAATCTGCGATGACTTCAACACGGTCATATGCAAAGATGGAGTAGTTGAGTATCCCACTCACTAAGAGCGAGAAAAGGTCGAAAAGGCTGGGGAATATGCTCTCGAACAACTGGCAGTTCATCATTTTCCTCATGCAATGATTTTGGTCATCGTTCGCACCACTCAGGGCTATGGTTTCATGATTCAATGGGAGCAGGCAGTGAAATCCCTCCGCTCAGAAGATTTCAAATGTTTTGCTGAAATTTGGCACCGGTGGAGGCAGGGAGGCTGTGAACAGTGGGATGCGGTTGGAAGGTGGATGACTTCCAATTTTGTTCCTACTACCAACAGTGGATAGCGAAGTGATCGGATGTGACTTGCTCCAATATACGGAGGAGTATTTTAGTGATACACTAAATAATCAATTTTGATGACAAATTTAGTCGCAGTGTTGTGCCTCGTAGTAGTCCTGCAGCATTGCTTGTCAGCTTAATTACTCTCCACTCGGCGAGAGATTTGAAATTGCATCATTGCTATAGAAGACACAGGTTTGATGTTTGGGCGGCATAATACGAAATTCAACATCTATGGCATTACTGTGTCATCCGAAAATGAATTTGTTATTGCAAATGCGTGGTGCACAGTGGAGGAGAATTTCGCCGGCTCTTCTTGTTGGCGAAGGATCGAAGTGATGCATGCATACACGCCATTACCATGAGTTCGTCAGGTATAGGAAGCATGGGCGCGTGCATCGATGTTTCTCCCACAGAGGCAGTGATCGTTTTTCATTTATGTCTTCGAACCATCTGAAGAACATGTTGGAGAGTCATATTGCTAAGCTGTGGAACGCGCGAGGACTTTGTTTTTTTGAACAAGTGGCATATAGGATGTGATGAACAGCGAGTGTAGCCAATCCAATCGCTCATTAAACACGTCGTCAACGTGCTGTGTGACAAGCACTGCAACAGCTGGTATGGGTTTAAAGAGACGACCTCCTCTCTCTTACTTTCCCATCTCATTGCCTTCTCTCGCCTCGTTGGCTCACATTCTATGGCTTGCTGAGATTACTAAAGGCCCATCCTGTGCATCAATAGATGTACTGAGCATTGACACGGTGACAGCGGGAAAACCCATTGGCTGTTCAGCGTACAATGATCAGTTCTCTCCATTGGTGTGGAGGCGTGATGGATCACCACGTATTCTCCCAGCCCTTCCCGCTATCAGGATGCTCTGAGGGCTGAGCTTTCCCAATACAAAAATTGGCTTTCAGCAGTTTACCAGTTTATGCCCTATCATTGCCCCTGAGCCGGCCCTCAATAGCATACGCATGCTCATGACCACGTGAGCAAAATGCCGTCTGTAAGGTCCATGTGTTGTGCCGCGGATATGAGAAACATGCGTGAGAAGCACAATCCGAAAGGGGTAAGGTGGTTCACATCCGGCATAGTAACTCCGCCTGGCATCAAATCAGCATGACAAGGCTGTCCGACAGTCGCACGAAATCTCTTACCTACTTCCCCTCAATAGCCGAGGCTATGTGACCAACGGGAGCATTTTTCCTAAATGGGAGCAAACTACAGATATTTCTGCCAGGGCGGCTTCATTACCGCATGCTACAAACTGGTGAGCTTCCAATCTGGAGAAGCCCTTTTGTCATGTGTGTCAGAAACTGCCCCATAATTGCGCAACAATAAGGAAACATGCTTCGTGCCCCATTAATGACCCCAGACAGAGCCGATGCCCCGGCTCCACTTGCCCGCAGGATCATGGCAACAGCCGAATCACTGCCTGGATTTAGATCGATTCATGGATCAAGTCGGCTGCTTGTTGCCTGCCATGCGTCCTGCCATCCTGTGTGGGCGCCTCTACTGGATCTGCTGCCTCCCCTATGCCATCTGCCAGCTATGCTGGCTCTTCGGGTTTTCGGTGACCTATTGGTTCCTTCGAAACCTACATTCTGTAAGTGTCACACAAGTGTCTCAAAACTAACCGCTGATCACGATGCAGTTAACGCTTGAGGTCGCGCCAAATCTGTGCGGCTTGCAGGCTCATGAGACAGCTATTGCATGTCTTTCCTGAGTCACTGTGTCAATGCTCAATTCATCCACTGCTTGTGACGAGGATGACAGTTGGCTGGACGGAAATTACCTGGCCACTATCCTTGCCGAGGCTATACTGAAGAAGTTTAGCGAATCCAAGATTTGGGACGAGAACATCGATTTCGACACTCTGACTGCAAAGGACGATGAAAGCATCATTTATGATGTCGAACAGGAAAAGAGTACCACTGCACTATTTAGTGTCTCCAACAAAGCTGACAGATAGTCTATAAAAGCGATAGATATTCGGGTCCAAATGAGCACCGAAGAAATGGAGGATATCCATGCCACGGTTGAGGTCTCTGGCGATGGCGGTCTCATGGATACCGTTGATGCTCAGACGTGCACGAGCACTCCACAGACATGCCATGCATATGAGATCCAGCTGACTGCATATAGTGGCGGCGAATATTGGATCAAGATTCAAGGCAAGTCGGTGAAGCTAACAGCGGTCAAATGCTTTGCTTTTATCAAGGAGTGGGTGTTCTGGATGAGTGGCGATAACTTTGCAGATTCTCCCGTTTGAATAGTAGCAAATGCAGATAGCTGATTGGCCGATTGGACATGGAGGTCGAGGGTCGAGAAAATGCAAATTGAGCAATTAGAAACCTGTAGTTCTTATTGTTGTAAATCTACAAATGAACTTGACAGCAGACTGGGAGGTCCAAGGCATATTATCAGAATGTGATATTTTAACATGGAGTGAAATAGAGTTTGATTGCTTGGCTGTGAACGATAGCGGCGTTGCTTCCATTGCGACGTGCTGAGATTTTCGATCTGCTGGTAAACATGAGGTAAGGCACAGGTTGCCGCCCGGCATCGTCACTTTTTCGAATGTCACTATTAGGTCAGCGCCCCTTGATGGATAAAAGGAAGCAGCCCCAACATGTACAATCGACCCCGCTACTACCGCCTTAACAAATATGCTTGTTTCTGCAATGACCACCCCAGACCAAATCATAGGAAATATAGCCTTCTTTGAAGGTGTAGGCATTAATGCTCTTCGAGAAAGGCACTTTGACGCACAACCTTTGCAACAAGGATCACTCTTGGACACCATTGAGCGCTATCTAGCGACAATCGGACTGGAGATTGATCCAATAGCTTTGGTCAATCTTTTTGAATTTTGGTATTGAGTAAGTGGTGCTCCTTTGCGAGGGTAACACTAAATGTCTATCCAATAGATTCTTTTGGTTGTCGATGCCGCAGCCCTCTTCTCACATCTGTCAGAAAGCACCGATGCGCAGGAGGCATGCAAACTGCTCTATGACCTCTGAGATCACACTGTCATCGTCACAGAAATGGATCCCGAAGCCATTGCCAAAACTTGCCTCCATGGCTTTCCCAACATCATCTTTGGTTGGGGGGCAGCTATCCAAGTCAACGGCACGTTTCGGGAACCTCCGGTGAACAATGGAGCCAGCACGGTGGACTTTGCCATTGAGCTGGCTTCCTCCACATTTCCAGAGCTGTGTTGCATGATTGCATGCGGAAAATCGGACATCCTCGACTGTGATTTGGCCGACGACTTTCTGGTGGTCGAAGATGGAGATACATTCTTGCTCGATTTTCTCTGGTGTTATTGCGAGATTTATTGGACGATGATTTGCCAAAAGCTAGATGAAGAAAGCTTTACTATTGAAGCGATAAAGAATCTATGTATAGGGCGCATGGGTGAATGCGACTTCGATACGCGTTTAGGGAACCTCGCAAGAGGTGCACTGAAATTTATATCCATTGATGATCAGGAACCTTTAGCATAGATACTTGGTACTCTCAAGTCTGATATGCTTCTCTTTTGTGTACTTTATGTATTCCCATGCTGAACTAGGATTATACCACTATTGGTTTAGGCTTGACACAAACAAGCAAATATGTGTAACAACATTGGCTTTGTTAAAAAATGCTACTACGCTGCAATTTTCAAATTGGATATGGCCACCCATTTGACAAACTCAAGTTGGGAAGTCATTTGCAAACGACATCATAGAGGTGCTCTACTATCTTTCAGACGAGTTGTATTCAATCTTTGGCGACAGGAAGCTTCCACATTTTTACAATTGTTCTCAGTGAATATAGGTAGAAGGCTACTGCATATTTGCAAAACATGTATTGGCAGCGAGAACAATGAGATCACATGGACTTAAGATGCACACCAGCAATCTAAGACAATGTAGCTGGCGCCGTGACCTTTTCGCCCCACTTCTGGTTCTGCCTCATCAGAGCTTGGCGTACAATCTCCATACTATTGTGAGGATTTGCCACAAGCCAATATTCGCATAGCTTGATGAGGTGGTGCTGCTGACATTAGTCTTATGCTCTCTCCCCGACCGCCAGAGCTCTAGGAACTCTTGTAGCTCGTCCCAATGCAACATGACGGTGTATCCTCCTCTCCAAATTGTAAACCGGTCACCATCGGCTTGGCACCTGAAGACAATCATATCCGGCAAGGCACACACTGGGCCATTTGACCTTATTTGGAAGCGGGAGCCGCCTTGCAGATCTTTGACCAGCTCCATGGCTTCGTCAAACTCTTCCCATCCATTCGCCTCTATTGAGGCAAAGGAGTGTGATGATGAAATGTTGGCTCGGACCTATCCTGGTAAGCAAACTGGAAATTTGGCTTTCCTGTTAAACTCACCATGTCTTGCTGTTCCAGCAGCTGTCTTAAGTTTTCAGACCCAACTAGGGCACTCAGTTGTCTCCATTGGCAGGGTTCAGTATTCAATGATGCGAGCATGGCAGCTTTAGTGTGCACGGAAGGGGGAATTTGAGAGCATGATTGGGGGAATTTGAGAGTGTGGTTGGGAAAAGAGGGATTGCGACATAGGCATGGTGTTCGATGTCGAGGCCTGATGGTACCTATGGGATTATAATACTCGCGTCCCTTCCGGATAGACAGCCCGACAGAGTCACACACTGTGATAGAAACACATTGATTGCTTTATTCAGGTACGCCTTAGCTGATGCAAGCACCCTGCTATGACTCTGGGTGTCACAATCGTTCCAAATGAGGTGTCAATCTAACCGTTTAGGTTGTCGTGGCGTGGGACATTCTTGGCGTGAGCTAGCAATGAGAGCTGTATCTCGCTCGGCCGACCCATTGCGGAGGGACCTTTCCTGTGCTGACTGAAACACCCCTGCAGAAAAGGCTTGAGGTTCCTGGTCATCAGCGATATGGAGCAGTGCCTAACGATGTGACGCCCCCTGCGGGCAGGCTTGCTATTCATTGATCCCATTCCTTTCTGGGCCAATGCCATGAGGTAACATACGGCTAAGATGCTCAGGGCAATTAGTCTGCCGGTCATTCGCAAGCGAGAATGCAAATTATTGTCACCATATTCAAAATGCTACATGCAGATTTTGTAGTGGGAGGGTCACAGTCCAGCCATTCTCTCGATCATTGGTGCGATGGGAAACAGCAAAAATTGATAATATGATTGACAATAGGAATTATTGCGAATGCAACATTATTGGATGTAGCAACGGTCACACCTCCTGTAATGGCTCGCCCCTCAACCTGCTCCATGCGGCTAGGAAACTCAACAGAGTGTGCCGACTGAGAGTTTTCTTCTGCCCGCTGATCAGAACTTTGTATGTCTGGCCCGCACTTTGGCAGTGCACGAGGATTGCTGCTTTGATCAACGTATTTGCTGTGCTCTCGATTGTGGCCAATCCTAAGGCCTGACTATCCAGAGCATAGACAATTTTGCGCGTTAGAGCGTGATCCGACCTTGATAAATTGGGGTCACTGCTGAAGATGTCCAACATCTCCTGGTCAGGGACTAGCATCCTGTCCTTGCAAATGATGGTTTCGAAGCTTTCGAACGCTGGCAGCATGTTCGCATAGCGAGCGCAACAGCATGCTATTGGACTGGTCAGGACATCCAACCGCCAAAGCAGGCCACATATCTCATAGTTGTGCAGTACAGAGAGATCCGCAATGAAATGGATCTTGCTTTCTCAATACAACTGGTGGAGCGAAATCGAAACGCGACTCACAGATGCCATATTCACCTAGAACCAGTGCGTGCTTTTTGTGCCTAGCATCCACCAGACGAGGTATTTGGGGAGGGAGCGGTTTGGGAGTGGGATGCACCTGTGTGATCTTAAAATGGATCCGGAGCCAACGAATGTGAAACACCAGAGGCTTCTTTCACAGCAATATAGCGCCAGTTCCTATTGTGCAGGTGTTAAAAAGTCCTGTAGGTACGCCACGCGAGGCGGTGCTGCGTTTCCAGTCAGGGTGAGAGCTTAGATATAACATTCGCTCGCTCAGCATTGCTGCAGAGGACCGTCTTGGCAGAGCAGCATGATGATATTCTGTTCAGAATGCCCTCCCCTGAAGTGCTGTTGGCGTTGGCTAAACTGAGCTCTTGCACACTAGAGCATGCCACTCTCATTGCGAGTATTCAGCTTCTATGAATATGTATCAGGCAGAAAGAGCTTTCGGCATCCCGAGCAAAGACGCAACTGCCCCACATCAACTCCAGGTGCTGATAAAACTGATGCCTTCAACATGGGCTCTCGAAAATGTCATCACATGATCTGTCACTTGAGGCAATGGCGACTCTGGCACATCCTTTGAGATCTTCCCTGGGCTTTCAATTGTTCGTGAAGCCTGGTTGTACAGACAAACTTTGTTACGAATTTACAGATAAGGTTCTTCTCGGATTTGGATGCGGCGCAGGGCTTCAATGGACAGAACGATCACACATGTGCTGCCATTGCCTCATGTATCAGATCGCAGCAAGTCTCTACAGTTAAATGCTTTACGTATGGACAATGATAAAAGGTGCAGTCTCTCAACAGTGTGATAGCCGGGTGGGTGCAGGGGGTTGCCACTTGGCAATGGCAGAGAGTTTAACAGGGTCCATTCGTACTTGTCCATTTCCAATGATGATACCTAAGTATTTGATCTCAGGAGTGTCGAAAGTACACTTGGAGAGTTTAAGCATAAGCCCATGCTCTCTGAGTTGTGCTAGAACTCTGTGAGTGTGATCAATATGGTCTGGGAGATTGGAGGAGTGAACTCCAAGATCATCTATGAAGATCTCAAGCTGCCCTTTTGGGATAATGTCATGGAAAACCCAGTTCATGAATGCCTGGAAAGTGGGTGGAGAGTTACACTGTCTAAAGAACATAACAGTGAGTTCATAAAGACCAATAGGAGTGATGAACACAGCTTTCCATTGGTCTTCTTTGCAAATGCGGATGTTATTGTACCCCCAGTGGATGTCAAACTTGGAGAAGTATTTTGAGTGCTTCATTCAGTAAATGAGGTCTGAGACAAGGGGGAGTGCGTAGGTGTTCTTAATAGTGTGTTTATTTGGGTACCTATAATTCTGGCAGGGACGAAGTGAACTATCTTTCTTTGGGACAAAGAAGAGGGGGGATGCTTGGGGCAACTTGGACTCAACAATACATCCAGTGTGAAGGTATTCTTCAACAAAAGCTCTGCAGGCTTCCATCTCAGCAGGGTTTAGGCCATAGGCTTTGGCTTGCTTGGAAACAAAGGGGTTCTTAAGCTCAATGACATGATTATAGGGTTGGTGTGGGGGAAGGATGTTGTGGTTCTTTTCTTTGAAGACATCAGAAAAGTCAGCATATGTATGGCTCAGGGAGGGTGACTTTCTTTTTGACATTCTGCTGAGCAATTTCCATAGCAATGGTGGTCTTACATATGGTTTCAGCAGAAAGCCAAGCATTTCTATTATGAAGGTCTGATTTGATATTCCTATTGGCATTTAATCCTAACCATCAGAGGGGATATTGTTTGAGGATTTCATCATGCATAGAGAGTGGGTCTTTGGAAAAGGAAAGAGTCCTATCTTTCCAGTTAATGGTAGGGTTTCATCAGCAAGCCAGTTCATTTCTAAAATGATCTGAGGTCTTCCCAGATCAATGATCATGAAGCAGAGAGTTTCTGTTTGTTCTGGAAAAGCAACAGTGGCATTGGAGTAGAAGCAAATCATCCCAGTCTGATTGGGAGTTCCATCTACATTCAGGGCTTGTATGGATTCGGAGAGGGGATGGAAAGGGAGACCAAGTCTCTTGGCCAGTCAATGGTCGATAAAAGTTCCAGTAGCTCCACAGTCAATGAGTGCAATGGTGTCAATGGTCTTTGTTCCATGGGATAGTCTGATTCAAATATGAATAGATTTCACAGATTAGGATGAGAGGATTACATGGGCAATTCTATGGAGAGATAGCATCAACTCATCTCTCCTTCTCAAAAATCCTCAGATACTTTGGTGATAGAGGTGATAGATTCCTACATAGGTTCAAAGCTTTGCTTCAACTCCTGGAGGATTTGTTCAGTGGTCTTTCCTCCAGTGGTAAGGGAATTAATATATTGTATAAGGATTATTAGGCTGTGTCTGCACAGCATTAATTCTGTTAGGGTTGTGAGGAGGGTGAGGCAATGGGGAGAAGGTTGACTGATTTGGATAGTTCCTGGTGGAACAGCCACTTTGCTTACAGATGAAGCACAGCTTGTTCTTCAAGCATCACCTTCATTTATCAGGTGATAGATTCAGGGCATCGATGTCCATGGCATTGGGATCCCTAGTGGGGGTACAAGGGGTGAAAGGTCTTTGAGGGAAGGTGTGAGTGGGGATGGTCCTGGTAGTGGTGGTAACTCTTGGAGCTATTCAAATCTGATTGGCTTTGAACTACTTGACCTTTGAGTACCAGTCTGAGATCTTCTTTGGCATGGTTTCTAATCCAGCCATCCTGGAATAAAGGAACTGGTGGAGGCCTTGTTCAAATAGGCCAATAATGGCAAGGTCATTGGTGAGGGCAGCTGTGGTGGATAAAATGCGGAATTCAGATATATATTTGTGCAAGTTGGAGACAGTATTCTGTCACAAAGCAACAAGCTTCTTCATGGCATCTGCAGAGGAATCTACAAGCTTGAAGGCTATCTGGAAAGCAGCCTTGAAGTCCTTGTATGTCCTGAAGGAGGGAGGAGACTTATTCATAGCCTTCTGGTGGATGACAGTAGCTCAGGCAAGGGTGGAATCCTTCTTCATATATAACAAAGTGAAAGTGATCTGTCTGTCATCAGTAGTATAGATCTCTTTATTGATTAGAAGATATGTATCCACAGAGAGTATCCAGGACTCAGTGGTGGAGGAGTCTCTATTATAATCAGCTGGGATGCTGATCTTGATCTCAGTAGGCTTGGAAGACATGTCTTCTTCAGAGTCTTTATAATTAGAGGGATCAGGGGAAGGGGAACAGTGAGGTGGTTGTGGGTAGACTGGTTGAACAGGGATGACAGAGGTGGGGGCAGTATATGCTGAAAGCAGTAGAGCAGCAGAGGTATTGTGCTCAGGATGATGTATTACTTGGATGACAGGTGCAGCCCAGGGATCAGAAGAACTTCCAGGTTTGATGGTAGGTTCTGGATTTTCAACTTCAATGGGTTCAGGTTCAGAGGACTCTTCTCTAGCAGCAGCTCTGCAGAGCAATAGTTCAAGTAAGGTGTTATGGTAATGCAGTATTTCAGGAAAATAGTTTGGGTTAGGCAACCCAGTGACTCTTCTGGATGACAACATTTTGACAAGGGGTTCCCTACTCTGCTGGCAGGAGGGGAAAAGGGAAAGCTAGACCTTTTGTTATGAAGCATGCCCCTCTGGACTGCTATCGACAAAGGTTCTTTGTAAGGAGGCACTCACAAAGAGGTACAATGTCTCACAGGAAATAGAGAGGCAAAGGAGAACTGTTGAGGTGACAGTTCAGGCAGAAGCAAGTCCAGATAAGAGGAGGTGGAATTGTGCAGGTCTAGCTTAGATTACAAGCAAGGTAGATCTACTATATATTATAGTCCCATTGTATGTGCACAGACCAAGGTAAAGGGTAGGCATGAAAAAAGAAAGAAGGTGGAAGAACTACTGTGGATGAGTAAGAGGATCATGACAGTGTATGAAAGAGCACTGTTAGGAGAGAATGTCCAAAAGAAAATAGCTAGATAAGAACAGAGACAGTAAAGAAGTAATCATATTCATCAAGGGAGAAGGTAACCAGGAATTGTAAGTACCTGGCATGCAGATGTGGATATATAAAGGAAATGCATTTGAAAATACAAAGGAGACCAGGATGTAAAGAGAAAATCATAACAGATCCAAAGCATTGGACCAGTCTTCAGTAAACCAGATTCTTGGAATGAAGTCAAAAGGATGAATAGGTAGTTCTGGTAGACTGGCTAGTGGGTTGTTTGGTAAGTATTGGATCACTTGATATTCCTCTGTTGGAGGGGTTGAAACCACCCTGATCTTCTTTGCAACTAGCTTATATATGAGTGAATAGGTATGTAATAGGATCAAGGAAAAGTGTATGATAAAGGGCAGCAATGGAGTCCAAATTGAGCTTGGTTTGTATAGATGAGAGGAATGAATAAGGTGATGGTATAAATGCAAGAGGGTATCTTGATAAAGCTAAAATGGTGTGGTGACTAGTCCATGCATCCATGATATGAGGCTGATGAGTTTGAAATCTTGAGAAGGGGGAAATGGATTGCAGTGTAGGCTCTCCCTTGCCTCTTGGGGGATCATTGATATCTAAAAATCCATCTCAACTACACTCTGGTGGTTAGAGCAGGTCATCCCCCTGCAGCAACAAGGGCAACCTTCTGTCCAAGGTCAGGTCACTAATCAGTACTCCTTACCCAAATTTGGGTCTTGGAGCATTATCATCTGCTTTCCATCAGGATAATCATCAGTTGTTGCACTCATTAGACAATGGAATGGTCTCCTGAGTGGAAGATCAAAATTTGCACATGCCAATACTTGCACCTGTAAGTGCACCTCACCTAGTCCAAAGTTGAGGATGAGATCTTCTAGGACTCTAAGGGTGCTATCTGTGTTTATATTTGCAGACAACATCATCATTACATGATCTGATCAGATTGGTAGACCAAGTGACTTCCATACATGTTTCAGCATTGCTACAATTTTGGAGCCTAAGTCTATGTTAAATACTGGTCTCTCTGGACTCAAGTCCAACCAGAGTTGCGGAGTTCTAGGGGTTGATGGAGGAGTTAGTATAGGAGATGGACCGGAGGTCCAAGTGGAGGAGTCAGAGCGGAGGTACTCAGGAGGACATTGGTGCAGGACTTATGTGTCGTGCCTCTAAGCAGGTCTGTGTTCTCATATTTCAGAGGCACAGGAGTCCGATAGGGAGGAGATGGGGTGATCGCAAAGTGAGAAAAGAGGTGATTTAGTCGATATTCGTACTGAGGAGTACATACAGGAGTTACAGGAGTTAAATACTAGGAGACTAAGGGTCAAAGGTACATAAGGGGATGTAAAATAGTTTTTATCACAAGAGGGACATCAGAATGTCAGGGGGACAAGTGAGGAATGATCAAGGGTCTAACAAGGGACAAAGAAGGGATGAAGGAATGAGGGAATTACAAAAGCGGATAACAACTGGGAGGTTCTGAGCGAGCACAGCTGCAGGTCTGATCAAAGGAGCGGAGCTCTGAGGAGCTCCATGCATGGTGGAGACAGAGATGAACTAGAGGGGGATGGAGGAGACCAGAGTTAGTCGGAGAAGGGGCTGGAGGAGGCAGAGATGACTGGTTTGGCATGGATATGACAGTCCAGAACACAAGTCAATTCTCTTTCAAATGGTTCTCTCCTCACTTCAATTGAGCACAGGGGCAGGCTATGATGTACAACAATCAGCCCATCTTCATTATGGATGATGTGATCACCAGACTTGCACTCTACCTGGCCAGGGTCATGACCAGACAATTCATTGACCTGTACTAAGTTAGTTGGTGAACCAGATGATGAAATTCACTTAACTGCTCTCAGATCCCAGAAGTGCTTGTGGAAGTCCAGGCTGACAGTGATTAGATCTTTTATTGGAACCAGGATTGAGACACTAAGTACATTATCAAGAACTTGCTTGGGTGCAGTCTCATCTTCTAAAGGGAAGGAGTACCTATATTGCAATGAAGAGGGAGGGTTTGCATTAGTGTTCAATGGTTGAGGTACATTACTTTGGAGCAGAATGGTTGTAGCCACTGCAATTCCTATGAGCCTCTATTGCCTGTGGGATATCAAAATGCAGTATATTTGGGATTTGAGATTGCTTTGATGATGGTCCTGCAGAATTTTGTTGACATATCTCTGGTGACTCAATTTCTTTACTAACCATTGCACTACGAGAGTCTGGTCTCTTAGGCATTGGTGGTACAGCTACCCCATCAAACCAGACTCATTTTCCCTTGTTTCTGGGGCCCTGACTGGCTTTGAAGGAAGCCCATGCATGAGTTAAATAAGGCTGGAAGTTTGGGTCAGTGACATTGCAGGATGTGGAAACTTGAGCCATGGTCATAAAAGTGGTAGGGTCTATGTCCAGCACTGTGTCTCCTTCTGGATATGACAAGGCTAATATCCCAGCTGTCATATGTGGTGGAGAGTCTCTAGAACAGTTAGCTGGTGATGAGGATGTTGGAGGAAATGAGGCCATGACTGCCCCTCTCTCTGCTTCCACCCAGTCTATGTAGTCTTTGAGGCACCTGGTTCTGGGGATACAGGAAATCTGGCTACCATTGAGGAAGTAAAGCCGGCCATTGGCCCCTTTGACTACTCAACCAGTATTGATGTATTCTTGGCAATGGAGGGGGCATGAGCAGGTAAAGTGGCCAAGCTTGTTACAAAATGTGCAAGTCTTGCCGGTTGTAGGGGCATGTTGCCCTCCAAGGACATACTCTTGCTTTATTGCCAGGATCTGGGATGATGCCTCCAAGGATACCCATCCTTGGTTTGTAAGTCTTGATGACTTTGAATGGTCTTTTTTTGATTGTGGAGTGTAAGTGGTTATTAAATGTGAATTGGGTGAGAGGCAACCATTTAGCCCATTGATCTTGCTTTTCAGAGGTAAAGAGGTAGAGATATTGCTGTAGATCTCTATTTACTCTTTCTGTTTGTCTGTCCATTTGTGGGTGGAACACAGTGGACATTCTTAGATCTATTTTCAGCATCTTGGCAAGATCTTTCATTAATTGGGAAGCAAATTGTACTGTTTGCCATCACTTGAAAAAGAGTGGTATGAAAGCTGTCTCCAAGCTGAAATGCCCTCTTCTTTCACCCAAACATTGCAAAGCCTGGTTAGACTTTGCATATGCTCATAAGGATTGGACTATAGAGGACTGGAAGAAGGTCATATGGTCTGATGAGACCAAAATTAATCGCCTAGGGTCAGATGGGAAGAAATGGGTGTGGAAAAAGCCAGGTGAGAAGCTCAGTGATAGGTTGGTGAAGGGTACCATCAAGCATGGTGGGGGATCTGTGATGATTTGGGGCTGTATGACTTGGAATGGAATTGGCTATGCTTCCAAGATAGATGGTAGGATGGATGGAGATCTTTACCTTCAAATTTTGAAGGATGAACTGCTACAAACCATGCAGTATCATGGTCTCAATCCTCCTGACATCATCTTTCA
>JBBPKI010000568.1:0-17012 GCA_038089155.1 Nevesoporus exiguus
ACCCGATCTCATCTCTCTTAGTATAAAGTCTCTACTTCTGTCTGTAGATACCTCAGTTCGAATCTCAACTTAACCTCGACCTTGTCCTCTCCTCTCGTCTTGAGTCTGAGACTCTCCTCCAAACTCTGACCCTCCACAAATTCAGGACACTGGACTTTCTGCAAGGTGCACCACATAAGGTGAAGCCAAGTCCTGTTCGACTAACCTAACTTCAAAGTCCAGAGTTAGTCTGGAGTTTGTCCAACCCAGTGTTTAACACCACTCCTCTAGAGCATCAATGACAGCTAAGAGTTCCCTGTCATAAATATTGTAGTTACATTCTGCATCCATCAAGGTGCAAGAGTAGTAGGCATAAGGGTGGTCATCTCCATTGGTGTCCTTCTGAAGAAGAATAGCTCCAACTGCAATGAGGGAAGCATTGGTCATCAAGGAAAATGGACAAGAAGTATCTGGGAGAACAAGTATAGGGGCAAATAAGAAGATCTCTTTAAGGTGATCAAAGACAGTTTGTTGAAAGGAGCTCCAGGTCCATGGTTGGGTAACTTTGGTGAGGATATTGAGAGGAGCAGTGATATCAGTAAAATTTGATATAGATTTGTGATAGAAGTTGCAAAAACCAAGGAAGGAGCAACCTCCTTTGATGGTGGATGGGGGGCACCAGGTGGCAATGGCAGTTAGTTTGACTGGGTCCATGTGTACTTGACCATTTTCAACTATAACTCCTAGATATTCAATCTCTGGGGCATCAAATGTACACTTGGATAATTTGAGGGTGAGCTCATGTTCTCTGAGGTAGGCAAGGACCCTGCACATGCAGATGACCTAAGTGTCCAGGGTGGTGGAATAATTCCTAAGTCATCCATGAAAATTTCTAGCCATCCTTCCAGAGTCATATCTTGAAACACCCAGTTTATGAATGCTTGGAAAGTGGAAGGGGAGTTGTATTGTCCAAAGAACATGACAGTTAGTTTATATAGACCAAGAGGGGTGATAAAGGTAGCCTTCCATTGGTCTTCCTCTCAAATGTGGATGTTATTGTATTCCCTTTGAATGTCAAACTTTAAGAAGAACTTGAAGTTCTTCATATGGTTGATGAGATCAAAGACTAGTGGAAGGGTGTAGGTGTTCTTGATGGTGTGTTCATTTAAATACCTACAATTCTGGCAGGAACAAAGTGTTCCATCTTTTTTGGGGACAAAGAACATAAGGGATGCTTGGGGAGATTTGGATTCAATGATATGCCAAGTATGAAGGTGTTCCTCTACAAAGAGTCTACAAGCTTCCATTTCAGCTGGGTTTAGGACATAGGATTTTGCTTGTTTTGGAATGAAGGAGTCTTTGAGCTCAATGATATGATCATAGGGTTGATGTGAGGGAATAGTATCATGATGCTTTTCTTCAAAGATGTCAGCAAACCCTTCATATGCTAAAGGAAGAGTAACTTCCTTCTTCTCACTTTGTTGAGCAATTTCTGTAGCAATGGTAGTTTTGCAGATCAATTCCACACTCAACCAGGCTCCCCTTTCTTTTAGGTCAAGGGTGATGCAGTCATTTTCATCAAGGCCTAGCCATCAGAGAAGGTACCTCTGAGGGACTTCATCATAGTCAGGGAGGAAGGGGTGGCCAGAGGGGAGGGTGAGGGTTTTCTCAGCCAAATTGATGATGGAGTTTCAAGAAGCTAACAATGTCATTCCCAACATAATTTAAGGATGGCCTAGTCCTACTACCATGAACTCAATCATTTCTGAAAGGATAGGGAAGGTGATACAGGCTTGAGGGCAAGTGCAAAGCTTCCTTTCTGATTGGAAGTTCCATCTACATTCAATGCTTGGGTTGGTTTGGAAAGAGAGATGAGGGGAAGGGTGAGTTGTTTGGCCAGATTATAGTCAATGAAGATTCCAGTAGCTCCACTGTCAACCAGAGCAGTGGTGTCAATGATTTTGCCTTTAGAAGATATCTTAACATGAAGTCTGATTGCTTGTTCTGATTCAGAAGATAGTACTACATGGGCAATGACATGGAGAGGGAGTGTTGACTCATCTCTCTGAGCTAAAAATCTATTCTGTTTTTATCTTTTACCTCCTCAATGGATGCAATGAATTCCTGAGGTGGTTCAAAGCTTTCCTTAAGCTCAGCTAGGATCTCCTCAGGTCCTTTTCCTTTTGCAGTGAGGGCTTGGATATACTAAGTAAGCTCCTCAGCAGGCTGGGTGGTGATGGTGTGAATGTGGGCAGGGTCCCTGGGAGGGCAGGAAGGGGGAGTCTAGTTTGAATGGTTTTGAGTCAAACATCTAGACTTCTTGCAGATGAAGCAGAGTTTGTTGTCAAGGAAATGTTTGTGCTCAGCTGGATCAAGATTTAAGGTGTTGATCACCATGGCATTGGGATCTCTGGTGGAAGGAGTTCAAGGGGAAAAGGTTCTTCTGTTCCAAGGGGTGAAGGAAGAAGTAGTAGTTTGAGCAAAGCAGATGTAATTGGCTTCAAATTGTTCCACTTTAGTGTACCACTTAATGATGGTGGTGGGGATTTTGCCTATGGCAGTCACTTTATCTCTGAAGGACTGGTGAAATCCTTTCTCAAACATGGTAATGAGAGGGGCATTGGCAGTGATCCCATTAGCAGTGGCTAGGATCCTGAACTGGAAGACATAATCATGAAGATCTTTGCATGCAGCTTGGTGGAGAGTAAAAAGTTGTTTGGTAGCATTTGAAACAGTATTGACAAACTTAAAGGCAGTATTGAAAGCATCCTTAAAGTCTTTGAAAGATCCAAACAATGGGGGGAATCTTTTCATGGCTTCTTGGTGAATAACAGTATCCCAGGCAAGGGCTGAGTCCTTTTTTATATAGGAGAGGGCAAAAGCAACCTTCTTGTCCTCATCATTGTAAATCTCTTTGCTGATCAGGAGGTATGTCCCAACTGACAACATTCATCCTTCAGCAGTGGTGTAGTTTCCATCATAGTCAGCAGCGACACTGATCTTGATCTCAGTTGGCTTAGAAGACATTTCTTTGTTGTCTTTAGAAGAGTGATTTGATGAACTAGGTGATAGGGGTCAATTTGTAGTGTTGTGGACAGCAGGAGCAGTGGGTGGAGGAGCAGAGTAAGCAGATAAAGGGAGAGCAGTCAAAGTATTGGATTCTTGATGTCAAGAAGGGGTTGGGGCAGTGGCAGCCAAAGGGTTAGCAGTACTTCCAGGGCTAAAGATGTCACCTGGTTGATCTACTTCAATAGCTTCAGGGGCATTTTCTTCTTCAGCAGAGAGTAGAGACTCAAGGAGGCCATATCAGCAATAATGTGGTGCAACAGGTGGTTGTGGAGATGGGTTGGATGACCCAGCAACTCTCTTAGGCAATGACAATATGATGGCAAGTGATGCCCTTCTCCAATAGTAGGAGGGGCAAGGGGAAAGCTTGGTCTTTTGTTATGGAGCATGTCCCTCTGGACAGTGAAGTATTCTAGTCTTTGTGAGGAGGCACTCACAAAGAGGCACAGCATCTTACAAAGACAAGGAGACAAAGAGAGAGATAACTCTTAGGGGCAAAGAGTTGAGGCAGGCAAGAGAACAGAGGAAGTGTGGATTGCACAGACCAAGCTTAGGATATTGACAGGTATAATGCTGGACTATATACTAGTTCTCCCTCCCATGGATTACAAAAGGGGAGGCATGGAATGAGAAAAAACAGGGAGGAATGATGAGGTAAGGATCACAATGCTATGTAAGAGAATAGCATTAGAAGACATTGTTTGAGATAAAAGAGGTAATCAATCAAGAATAAAGAGGTCAAAGTCCAGCTCATGTGTGAGGTGAAGAATGGGGATATAACCAAGTGGATAGATAGAAGTAGGTGCAGGTAATTGTACAAGGAGAAGACAAATAGATGGAAATAGAAGAAAAACTGTAACACATAGGTATATACCATGAGTAGGTGATCACTGCCCCTACCTATTGCAGTTTCCCAGAAAGCTCCATGCAAAGATGTAGCCAAATATCAGAGTAAGCATGTACCTCCAAAGATGCAAGGCATCCTGTGGCAAAGAATAAGCCCACACCTCTATGTCCTCTCCACAACCTCATCAAGTTGCCCATGACATGAAGCAAGCTGTAATATAGCAGCAGTGGAACTCCATCAAAGCAAGCCAAGGAGAGAGTACCCATGCAAGATTCTAGGCTCTCTTCAAGGCTGAAAATCCTTTACACTCCCAAACAACCACCATCCAATATCTACCTTACACCACCCCCACATGCCTTCCTATGCAAAGCAAGAAGATAGAGCATGCAGAGTCTGCAAATGACCATAAACTACCTCATGTATAGCACCCCCTCTCACAACCATGATGGGTCTAAGCTCTGGACCATATCCCCCTTCTCTGTGATAGCAAGTGAGATAACCAATGCCCCCAATAGTAGAAGAAGCACAAGCTCTAGAAGATGAGATGAAGTCTTTATGCAAAAGCACTAGATGTAGCAAGCTGCTTTGAAATGGGTCTCTTCTATTTATTCACACAGATGGCTTTACCAACGCCCCCCCCCCCCCCCCCAACCCACTTCCGCTCCACACTCCGTCAAAATACCTCCCCCCCCCTCTCCCCACAACACCCCCCCCCCCCCCCCCCCCCCCCCCTTCTTGATTCTATCAAGAAACAAGTCTCAAAGGAGGCACAAGCATTGCCTTAAGTATGCCCATCCACCCTCCCTCTCATATTGATCCCCTTTTTTTACAATGACATTAAACAACCCCAAATGACAATGCACCCTCAGAAGTCTAACTAGGATGAACCAGTTACTTGGTGCTGAGGACATCACACATTATTGAATCACCCTTAGGCCTTAATCCAAGGAGGGAGTAGTATAGGAGTATAGGACAAGGTATGAGTCCTTAGACAAGTACCAAGTCAGCTTGCAAGAGTGGTCTTGATACAAGAGAGAGCCATGATAAGCAACTATATGATAATATGAATAGAAGGAAAGTTTGAAGGAAGATTTTGATTTTCTTCATCTTCCCTTTCTTTGCTGAAAGTCATTGATGGATTTGCCCCAGTCCAGGCATAAGGCAGGAAGCCCAGGGTTAATGGGTCTCACAATATTCATTGATGTAGTAAGCTTTTATTCAGGTCATCTATCTGCTTATGCTACAGACATTTCCACTATGAATGCAAGTAGGCCAATCCTTATGCCAAAAGCTCTTTCATATGATAGGTTTTACTTTGACCATCTACATTCCCATTCCTTCTTTCAATATGCTCACTTCATAGAACAATCTTGTTCATTGGGGACAATGATCTTAGAGTGGGCACAGTATTGGAGTCCAACACCTGGCAATCCACTAACCACCAGCTTACACCATAGCTAAGATCTTAGCTACATTTATTTAACATTATAATACTCTAGGAGCTTTGCCAAAGAGGTTAGACTAGTGACATCATAGATAAGGGCCTAGCCCCTGATGTCATAGGTGGTTGTAGGGTACTATCATATTAGTACAGAGTACCTACCCTAAAGTACTTGCCTAGCACTATATAAGTGCCAATAGACAAGCCCAAGGACTTCAAGTGAAATCTCCTGTAGTTTCCCTATAAACTCTTGAATAAGCCTAAGCCCTTCTAAAGACTTTCTTTTAAGACCTCTCACTTGTGTGCTCCTTAAGATGCCCCTAGTGACCCCTTAAGGGTAGTCATGGATGCTATCCCTTTGCTTAACAAACTTATGACCTTAGGATTATGGGTTCTTACAGGATCCTTGTATGGGTCCTCAATCCTCCTATATGGTTTCTTTTAGTGTTCTTCTCCAAACCATCTTCTAGATCCTACAATTTTCCCTCCATCTTCCAGACCATCTAGTATCCCAGTGGTACACCTCCATGTGTCCTCCAGCACCCTCCAGAGTTTCCTGTGCAATTCCTCATCTTGCATTTTCTCTGCCTCCTTTGCATTCCCTCTAGCCTCATTTCATTTCAGTGTTGGACTAATTGCTGCTTTGTCATTTTTAATCTGCTGCAGTCCTCCATCTGAATGCTTTCATACCCAGTGGTACCCATCAGCACCCAACTCCAATACCTCTGGACTAACTCTGGAATACTTCATTTTACATTATCACTCTATTATTTTGATCCCTTCTAGGGCCTTTGTTCTCCTTTTGCCTTCCATCTGTACCTTTGCCAACTCAGGCATTCTCTTTCATTCACCATACAGCCTAGTTTTATTCTCTCATCTTCCTTCTACCTCATTCACCTCTAGTTCCCCTTTGGTACAACTTCACTTTTACTGTTATGATTTCATCTTATCTTATCTTATCAAGTCACATGATCAATGGAACATGATTGTGGGATACTACACATGACCAAGTCTAGGTCATTACCATTTACTTCATTCACATTCATTCTAAACCCCTTATCTACATACTTCCTTAATTACTGATGTTTCAGACCCTTATCACTAATTCCACTCCACAGTGACATAGCACTGACATCATACCTTAGTAAGATATCTCATGTCTGCCCTAAAGTATGTTGTAGTATATAATCTGAATCCAATCGACAACCAGACTTTAGTCAAGTCCTGGTTGATTCCCCTAAATCATCCTCTTATCTCTATTAGCAAGTCTCTAGTGGTGATTGAAGTTGTAAAGGTTTAGGTTGCCAACATTAGGACTTGACTATATCACTTCCCTCACCACTACCTCTCACTCTTACTTTGCCATTGTTTGTGACAACCCTGGGCCCTAGGAGCAAAGGGAATCTCTTGATACTACCACTCTTCACCTTTTACATGCACTTGCACCCCTTTTCTTTTATGGATACCCCTGCTGTAAGCAGGTGAAGGTCAACCAAGCCTTAAGCTGGTTGTCAAGGGATGGGCTTGAGAGCCCTTAATTGGTTTAAAAACTGCCTCTGCACATTTCCATTTCAAAGGAGCTTTGGCTTGTGTCCTCATGAGTTGCATTTCTTCTAGAATCACTACTACATATCTGGTCATTGTCGAAAGAGCAGTCTTGTGCCTGACAACCCAGATTACATACAAATTTTTGAAGACTTGAGTCAAGGAGGCTATTGTTGTTATGATTTCATCCCTTATCTTATCTTATCAAGTCACATGATCAAGTCTAAGCCATTCCCTTTCACTTTCATCACACTTGCTTCATTAATCTCCACTTGTTCTAGAACAGTACCTGACATGCTTCTTTAATTACCATTGGTCTAGATCTAGTAAGTACTCACATGCTTGCCCTAAACTGATATAGTAGTATAAGAATCCAATGTCATCAACAACCAGACATCAGTCAAGTTGTTGGCAACCTAAACCTGCTAAGGCTTCGGTCACACTACTAGGCTTGCTTATGAGGTCAAGAGGATGAGTTCAGGGGAATCAACCAGGACTTGACTGAAGTCCGGTTGTCGATGGGATTCATCTTATATACATACAGGGTACTCTAGGGCAGGCGTGAGAAGACTTACTAATGTAATGACGTCAGTGTGGAGCGGAATTAAGATAAGGGCCTAGAGCAACGGTAATTAAAGAAGCAAGGTAGATAAGAGTCTGGAACGAATGTGAATGAAGTAAAAGGGTTTGACCTAGACTTGGTCAGGTGACATGTCCCACGGTCACGTGATAGTGGTCATGTGACTTGATAAGATAAGATAAGATGTGAAATCGTAACACAAGTCCTGGTTGATTCCCCATCCTCTTGACTCTAGCAAGCTAGTGTGGTGACCGAAGCCTTAACTGGATAGGTTGCCAACATTAGGACTTGACTGTTTACCACTTTCCCTCACTACACTCATCTCGTTACCTCGCTGTCATTCGCAACAACCCTAGACCCTAGGGGCAAATGGAACTACCTTAGCACTTCACACTTCATGCACACTTGCACTCTCTTTTCTTTTACATATACCCCAGCTATATGCTGGTGAAGGTCGATTGCACATTAGGGCACCATCAAAGGGTGAGCTCGAGAGCTCTTAATTGGTTTAAACACCACCTCTCTACATTTCTCTTTAAAGGAGCTTAGGCATGTGTCCCTGTGAGGCTCATACATTTTAGAACTACTATCACACAGTTGGTCACTAGCAAAAGAGCAGTCTTGTGCCCACCAGTCCAACTTACATATGAATTTCAAAGACTCTAGTCCAGTGGCTATCAACTAGATAGAGTACTAGCTGGAGTTGACAAGGTCCTTGCTAGTTCATACACTTTTGGATGTTCCCATCCCACACCTCCAAGTTGAGAAAATTGAGGTTCACCTCCTTTCTGAGGAAACTCAAGCCACTCCCATATATAACTACTACCAGGAATTCTCTTTTGATCCAAACAATGGCTATATTGATAAAGACAGTTGATATCACTTTTATAATAGACTTCTACCACAACAAGAAGTCACACTGGAAGGAGGTTGGCCTTTGGAGACCAATAGTCAAGAAGGCTCCTACTATGAAGAATCAGAAGATGAGAACAGGTGGCTTCACACCAGATTCCATGGAGACTATTACCATACTCCCACCCCTGAACCTCTAGTCAACATCTTCAAAGACATTGATTTCCTTCCTTGCCTTCTAGACCAAATAAGGGAAAATGAACCCTTCAATCCAGACCTTCTAAGAATCCACAGAATTCCAGAGGATCAGGCTCTAGTCTTTCAAGCAAGAGTCTGAAAAGTACAACTATATGCAGACCAAAGACCCCAAATCTTAGGGGCCATTGATATCCTTGAAGAAGTAAGGAACAGATTACAAGAACTCCAAAACTTCCACACCCCTTCCCTAAGTCCCACATTGGAACCCCCACGGGTTTCTCAAGAAGAACAGAATATTGCTCCCATACAGAGAGCCCCATCCCCTCATTGACTCCAAAACAGAAGGCTTATCCAACAACCACCTAGAAGACCAGCCCTCATCCCCAGACCAGATCTTCAAGTCTCCTCCCAAAGAAGATCTTGCACCAATGGCAACCACAGAGCACATTAACAAGTTGGTTGAACAGATCAACAACCTCAAAGAACAAATCAGAACTCTGCAGAGAGCTAGTGGAGTAAAAGAGACAAGGACAATGGAGGTAAAAATTAGCAAAAAGATGGAATCAGTATCCAATCCAGGGAGATTTGATAAAAGCAAAGCAAAGTATGACATCTGGAAGCTGAGAATACAATTGTATCTAGATGGGAATCTGGAAACATTTGTTACCAATAAAGATAAGGCAGTAGCCATCCTTACCAGGGTTGGACCAAAAGATGGAGAGAAGGATAGCCACAGAGCAGAGCAGTGGTCTCAACAAACCTTAACAAGGTTTCTTGAAGGAGATGCCTTATGGCCATCAACAGACACCCTCTGGGATGTGATGGACCAACAATTCAAGGCAATAAACAAGGTTGATGAGGCATGGATGAGATTAGAACAATGTCATCAATACAAAGGCAAAAACATACAAGATTTCCTGACCTGATGGTTAGGGCATTATTACAACACCAAGGCCAACCCCACAGAAAATGACCCTAATGGGGTACAACTGCTTGAAAAGGCAGTAAACAAAGATCTGATGTGACAAATATTTTACAATGGAGGTAGAAAAGATTGTATCCAAGATTATATGGAAGCCCTGACAACACAAGGGACCAGAATGGAGTCCTTTGTTATAAGAGGAAAAGAAGCCTCCAACTCAGCACAAACTCAAGGAAACTACCAAGAAGGACAGGCACAAACCTATGGAGAAAGAGGGCAGCCAATGGGCATTGGTGCTGTAGCAAGGAAGAACACTTGCTTTAACTGTAATAAGGATGGACACTTCACAAGAGATTGCAAGGACCTATTACAGTGAGCCTGAGGCAGCACCGAACTAGGACTAGACCAGAAGACAAGGAGGATGACAAGAGGTGCAAGGCAGAAGGAATGCTAGGAGAGACTGGCACTCTCGCTAGGAATGGGCCTAGAGTGGCACTACCAATTGGGCAGACTAAGCTTGGGTACTCTACAGGAGTGGTCCCTACTTATATACTACTGGGTATGTGCACAGACCACCTAAGGGTAGGCTGATGGAAGCTATGCATAGGTAGGCACAAAGATGGCATCAAAGATCGGAGGTAATAGAAGGGAGATAAGGAGTGATGGCAACTGAGCGGTAATGAAGGTGGGAAGATAGGCACAGGGGCAAGGCACAGTCCAAAGGAAGGTTAGAGCGGAGTCCAAAGATAAGGACTTAGCTAAGAGGTTGGCAAAGGAAGCGGCAAAGGTGTCTGAAAGGTAAGAAAGAGGTGAAGAAAAGGGGATTTTCATAACAGGACCTGAAGAGAGAATGCACTGAGTGCAAATTCCTTGAAGGAAGACATAAAATCAATTGCTAAAGAAAGAATGCTAGAGTAGGAAGATGCCCTCAAGTAAGGGCAATGAATGAAAAGAAGGAAGAAGAGAAGAAAGAAGAAGAGCACAAACAAGACAAGGCTACTTGATCAAAGGAGAAGAAAGGAAACTCCTTGAAAGGATTGTAGAAGCACAAGAGCAATGGAAAGGCAAAGACAAAGAAAAGCCTAACCTGCTATCAAAAGATGGAATCCTTTATCTTGGTGAAAGGATTTTTGTCCCTCTAAAAGACACACTGTACCAAGACATTATCACTCTCTACCATGATTCTCCAATTGCTGGATATGGCAGTGCTGAAAAGACCTGGCAAATAATAGAACAATATTTTCAATGGAACAGCCTTCAAGCCCAAGTAAAGGACTATTGTTCAAGGTGTGACAGATGCACATGAATGAAGCCAGAAAGTAAGGCACCCAAAGGAGAGTGAATTCCAAATCCTATCCCAGAAGGCCCATGGAAAGACATCCATGGACTTTATCACTGACCTCCCCCTTTCAAATGCCTATGACTCTGTACTAGTTGTGGTAGACTGATTCTCAAAAAAGGTGGAATTTATCCCCACCAATAAAACAATCACAGCTCTTGGTACAGCAAAGCTATACAGAGATCATGTATGGAAGCACCATGGTCTACCTAGGTCCATCATTTCTGATCAAGGACCACAATTCACTTCACAAGTAATGAAGGATCTTGGAAAAATGCTCAAGATAGACCTGAATATGTCCATGGCATTCCACCCTCAAACAGATGGACAGACAAAAGGGTCAATAGAGACCTTCAGCAGTATCTCAGACTGTTTACCACTGAGAAACAAGAAAAATGGGCAGAATGGCTACCCCTGGCACAATTCTCACACAACAATCACCAGCATTCAGCCACCAAAAAGACACTGTTCAAAGTAATCAAAACTTATGAACCAAGAATGGGGATTGAACCCCTTATCACCAAGAACAAGACTTCCTCAGCATTCACACAGGCTTTCTCCAAGACACTCAAGCAAGCTAGAGATTCACTTGAAAAAGCTCAAATTTCAATAAAGAAGCAAGTGGACAAACACCACTCCAAGGTTCCAGACTTGACAGTCATAGAAAAAGTATGGCTGTCAACTGAGAACATCAAACTAAATCAGGCCTTGAAAAAGCTCACAGAGTGATGGATTGGCCCTTATAAAATTCTTTCCTTTGCAGGACCCAATGCTATAACCCTTAAACTCTCTTCTGCTCTGTGAATCCACCCCACTGTGAATATCTCAAGAGTTAAACCATACAAGGAATGCCTTGAGAACCAATCTGTAGTAGCCCCAGGATCTGTTGTGGGCACACAAGAAGGATTACCAGAATTCAAGGTGGACTATATAGTCAATTCACACCTCAAAGGACAAAGTCTGGAATTCCTAGTACACTGGAAAGGCTGTAATGAGGAAGACCACATGTGAGAACCTCAGAGCCATCTTATAAATGCCCAAGGGGCAATCAAAGACTTTTATTTATTCAACCCTTCAGCACCTTGAAAGTTGAGGATACTCCAAACAGACTTTGAATCATTGTTTTCTTCTTATTCAAATGTCACAGAACTCTCCCAGGTTCTCTTCAATTGCCTGGAATGCAATTCATAGGAGGGGAGTAATGTTACAATTTTATCTCTTATCTTATCTTATCAAGTCACATGATCAAGTCTAAATCATTCCCTTTCACTTTCCTCATACTTGCATTATTAATCTCTGCTCATTCTAAAACAGTACCTGACATGCTTCTTTAATTACCATTGGTCTAGGTCTATGACATCACATATGATGTAGTAGATTAGTAAGTACTCACATGCTTGCCCTAAACTGATGTAGTAGTATAAGAACCCAATGTCATCAGCAACTGGACTTCAGTCAAGTCCTGGTTGATTTCCCATCCTCTTGACTCTAGCAAGCTAGTGTGGTGACTAAAGCCTTAACTGGATAGGTTGCCAACAATTGTCCTGATCAAGTAAGAAGTTGGTGTTGACAATGGTCCACACTTCTGTTACCCTTTATACAAATATTCCCAAGAGATCTCTCCAAGTCCAAGAAGATCGAGGTTCACCTCCCTTCTGAGGTAACAGAAGTTGCTCCTGCATACAATTACTACAGGGAGATGGTCTATACCACTTCTTTAATCACAAACTAGTGCAAAGGGAGGTCACACTGGAAGGAGGGTGGCCATCAGAAATCAACAGTAGAGAGAATTCCTACTTTTTCGTCTCTGAAGATGAACACAGGTGGATACACACTTGATTCCAAGAAGATCATTACTGAACTCCAACTCCAGAAGTACAAAGGGTCAACATCTTCAAAGATAGAGACTTTCTTCCCTACCTTCTAGAGAGAATTTGAGAAGGGGAAGAATTTGATGAAGATTTACTCTGCCATCATCATATCCCACCAGAAGAAGCTGCCATCTTTCAAAGGAGAGTCTTAGAGGTACAGCTTTTTGAAGACCCTAGGATAAGAGAAAGACTCCAGAACCACACAGTAGAAGAAGCAAGAGAAGCCCTTATTGAAGCAAGGGAAGCTCTCATCCAACTCTGAAACCTCTGAACTCCCTCACTAAGTCCTACACCAGAACCAATTCCAGTACTATGAGAAGAACAACACATCACAGTGCCAATACAGAGACCTGTGCCTGCCTATAGACTCAGAGACAGAAGAATCATCCAAGAACCACTTAGGAGACCAGCCCTTGTTCCCAGACCAGATCTTCCAATCGCCACCCACACCTGAAGCAGAGATGTCCACAGAAATGATCCAACTGCTAGGAGACCAGCTACAAGCTCTACAAGAGGAACTCACTGAACTCAAGAAGGAAAAAAGGATAGAAAAAGGGCAGAAGGAGTAGAAGTGAAAGTATCAAAAAAAATAGAAATGGTACCAGACCCAGGAAGGTTCAATGGTATTAAGGAAGAGTACAATAGTTGGTCTATGAATCTGATATTGTACTTGAAAGAAAATTCCAATCTTTCATCACTGATGAACAAAAAGTAATCACAGCCCTAACCAGAATAGGACCAAAGCCCAGAGAAAAGGACAAAACTGGAGCAGGTCACTGGGCATGACAACAGTTGAAACATTTCATGAAAAGTGACAACTGGCCCATAGAAGAAACTCTTGGGAAGTTACTTTCTTAGAGGTTCAAGTCAGTGAATGAAGAAGATGAGGCAAGAAACAAGCTCAAATGGTGTCGACAGATGTCAAATGAGTCTGCACAAGCCTTCACTACACAATAGTTGTGCTACTATTATAATACCAGAGGAGACCCCTCTAAGCCAGACCCATCCAGAGTATGAATGGTAGAAAAAGCACTAGGAGAAAAGTTAGCAGAACAGATCTACCTCTCAGGAGAAAGGAAGACCTATATCCAAGATTACATTGAAAAGGCAAAGGAGATCAGGTCATGACTAGAATCCTTCAAAATCAGGAAAACAGAAAGGGTCCAACAAGGATCATCACAAGAAAACACATATTGAGAAGGGCAAGCAAGAACATACAGTGAAAGAGGCCAACCTATGGACATTGGAGCCATGCAAAAAAACTCCAAATGTTACAACTGCTTGAATGATGGGCAGGTGGCCCAGAATTGTCCAAATCCCAAAAAGGAGTGCCTGGAATGTAAATTCCTAGGAGGAGGACACAAGATGAACTGTAGAAGATAAGCACAAGGTCCAAATAGAAGACCTCAAGTCAGGGCCATGAATGAAGAGAAAAAGGAAAAGAAGAAGGAAGAGCCAGTAGGAGAGAAAGCTATAAAAGGAATGAACTTTGAGCAGATGAAAGCATACTTCTTTGACCTTCATGATATGGAGATGAAGAAGCAGGGAAAAGGATATGGCAACTGAGGGATCTGGGACCTCAGAAGCTAAAAAAGAAAATGCTAAATACAAAAAATAGTTTCTCATCCCTATCTGACTATGTGCAATATGGACAAAGTGACAATATAGATTCAAAATGCTATTCTTCAGATTCGGAATCATTTGTTATTTATGGAGTACATGAGCCCACCAAGACCAGGTCTCCCATAAAGGAGCTTGCTGCATAGGAATGCAGGCTTAATTCAGTCAAACAAAAAAAAACAAATTATGAAGATGGTTTCCCAGAGCAAATCCTCCTATGAAACACAAAAGTGCAACATGAGATCCTCATGGACATCTCGATTGCACATCCCACTACCAAGAACAAGAGACATGAATGCAAGGCCCTCTTGGACAAAGGAGCAAATGGTGTCTTTATCAACAAACAATGGGCCAAACAAGTAAAACTACCACTCCAAAAGATGGAAAAAGAAATATCCATCCTTAATGTAGATGGTACAAAGAACTCTGCAGGAAGTGTCACTCATCAAGTGGAGATAATTCTAGATTACCAAGGACACTGCAAATGCCTAGTCACAAAAGTAACAAACTTAGGCAAAAATCATATGATTCTAGGGTACACATGGTTGGCAAAGCATAACCCAACCATTGACTGGACAAAAGGGAAAATAAAAATGACAAGATGCCCACACTCTTGTTAGTGGCTTTCAGACAGAGGAATAATCCTGGCAAAAGAAGAGAAAGAAGAACTGAAGCACACTTTGACTATGCATAAGTTTATTCAAAATCTAGAAAAGCCAAAACCCCAGGAACCTACACTTGAAGAAATGGTTCCCAAGGAATATCACCACTTCCTCCAAGTCTTTAGCAAAATAGAGTCAGAACAACTATCTTTAAGAAAACCCTGGGATTGTTACAACCCATAACCCTAAGGTCAGAGGAATCGTAAAGTCAGAGGGACAGAGTCCATGACTACCCTTGAGGGGTCACTAGAGACGTCTTAAGGAGCATCTAGGCGAAGGCTCTAAGAGGAGGCTTTAGAAGGCCTCAGTCTCAGTCAAGAGGTTTATGGGGAAACCAACAAGAAGACTTCACTTGAAGTCTCTTGGGGCGTATCTATTGGGCTTATATAGTGCCTAGCTATGTACTTAGGGCAGGTAAAGGTGCATGGGCCACCTTAGGGCCGGTATTGTATCTAGCTATGACGTCATGCCATGAGGCGTACCTGTGACGTCACTAGTCTAGCCTCTTTGTCTAGGCTTCCTAAGATATCGTAATGTTAAATAAACTATCTAAGTACCTTAGCAGATGCTAAGCCTTAGCTTACTGGCGTTGTCGGATGCCAGAGTGTTAGATCGCTAACAGGGATCATGAGATAAAGCCCAAGCCTGGCTTTCAATCAAAAAAGGCTCAAATATTCCCTATAAGCAAAGATGAAATAGAAGAATTAAAATCCTTCACAGATGAACAAATCAAGAAGGGATACATCCAACCATCATGCTCCCCACAAACTTCACCAGTATTCTTTATACCAAAGAAAAATGGAAAGAAGAGGCTAATACAAGACTATTGCTAGTTGAATGAGTGGATGGTAAAGAACAATTATCTGTGGCTTCTAATAAGTCAGTTGGTGGATAAGTTGCAAGGAGCAAAACTCTTCACCAAACTAGATCTGTGATGAGGCTATAATAATATATGCATAAAAGAAGGTGACAAATGGAAAGCCATGTTCGTCTCTCATACAGGAGCTTATGAACCTCTTGTCATGTTCTTTGGCCAATGTAATACCCCAGCAACCTTCCAACAAATGATGAACAAGATTTTTGCAGACATGGAAGGCATAGTCATTGTCTACATTGACAATATCATGATTTTCACAAAGACTAATTACAAAAAGGAACACAACAAGATTGTTCTAAAAGTTCTCAAAAGGTTAAAAGAACATGACCTATTCTTAAAACCAGAAAAGTGCTTTTTTAAGCAAAAGGAGATGGAATTCCTTGGGATGGTAGTAAACACCAAGGGGATAAAAATGGAAAAAGGGAAAGTGGAGGCCATTCTGGACTGGCCAACACCAAAGAATGTCAAAGGAGTCCGCAGTTTCCTTGGACTTGCCAATTATTACAAAAGGTTCATTCAAGACTTCTCTAAAGTCTCTTGCCCTCTGAATGACCTCACAAAGAAAGATCAGCCCTGGCAGTGGAGACCCCTTCAATAGAATGCATTTGAGACACTCAAAAAATGCTTCACCACCACCCCAATACTTGCCTACCCTGATAATAACAGTGAGTTTTGGCTGGAGACTGATGCTTCTGACTTTGCAACTGGCATGGTCCTTTCAATCAAACAGGATGACAAGTGGCACCCTGTTGCCTTTTCCTCTGCTTCAATGACCCCCAAGCAGAGGAACTATCCAATAGCAGACAAGGAAATGCTCACAATCATTCTTGCCTTAGAACAATGGTAGCATTACCTTGAGGGGGCAGAAGAATTTCAGATTTGGACAGATCATGCCAATCATATTTCATGACCAAACAAGACTTGAATCAGAGACAAGCATGATGGTCACAGTAGCTATCACAATTCAACTACATCTTAGTCAATAAACCCAGTTCACAAATGGGCAAAGCTAATGCTCTCTTTTGATGAGAGGATCATGCACAAGGAATTGATGAAGACAATAAAGGTCTACAAATGATCCCTGAAAACAGAGTAAGGGAAATTTCTAAATACGCTTACACAAGCGAAGGAGAAGAAAGAAAACTCCTCAAAAGAATAGTGGAAGCACAAGAAGAATGGAAAAGCTCTGATAAGCCCAAGCTTCTAAATAAAA
>JBBPKI010000569.1:0-21417 GCA_038089155.1 Nevesoporus exiguus
TAAGTATTGACTTTGGTTTGTGACTGGACCAATGGTGGCCTGTTCCGTACTAGTGGCGTCGCTGAAATTATTTGAAAAATGGCCTTGAATTGGCAACCCTATGGGGGATACTGGATACTAGGATACTGTGCGATGCTATATACAGAAGTCACAGAAAGAAACAAGGTGCGGGCGAAGGGCCCCCTGCAAGCACCAAGAAACAAGAAAAGAGGACGTACGATCAAAACCAAGAAAAATACTGGGACAGAAAAGTAAATGCTGCAAAGGTGAATCCACCGATGCGTGGAAAGTAGGGTGGGAAGGAAAAAAAAAGGGAGTTTAAATGGTCGCTAGACGGGGGTCCGCATGACCTTCCGAGAACTCGGCACCAACTTCAACGCTAGAAAGGAGGTCTCGAATTGAAGGATGATCGCCCTGGACCGATTCCGAACTTGAAGCTGAGCCGAACCTGAACGTGAGTTCCATCCAACTGTTTACCCCGAGTCCCAACTACGACCCATGGTGAACATTAGGTTTGGTCGCACCATCCAGCTCAACCGCGCCCAAATGACACCATGGTCACGTCCTAACGGAGCCCGAGTCCGGCGTGTAACGAAAATCACTGTCGTTGGCTGACTCGGCTTGAACGTGTATGCCTCGTTGTCCGATCTGGCGAAGCCCTATAAAATCTCTTGTCCGAACTTTCCGGACTTGCCTTGCCTCCGTGCCATCGATCTCACCGACCGTGTCCATATCTCCAACTATGGGATACTGTCGACCATAGTGCAACCCGTTCCGACCACTAGCGGCACCAAGGCTCGCGTGAAGCGTCCAGAGTCCTTGGTGCGATGAATCGCAGGCCAGCCCAGCTTGAGCGTGCACGCCTTCGTGTCGTTCAACTCGACCCAAGTTCCGCGAGATCTCTTGCGAATCTGACCTCCAACGGTCCTGCCTTACTCCCGTTGCATCGGCTTCGTTCACTGCCTCCGAGTCTCTGACCATGGAATACCGTCGACCTTGGTCCAGCACGTTTCAACCACCGGCATTCCGGGTCGCGAGGCGTCCCGAGTCTCCGCTATCGTCGTGTCCCCAATGCCAAGCCTCGTCGCAGGGAACATTGCATCCGAAGTTGCAAACAGATGCAAATGGACAGGCGCCAGATCGACCCGGAGCTAAGCGCGCGACGAAAAGTACCGTTGCTGGCCAACTCAACTTGAACCCACATGCATCGAAGTTGTCCATCCCGACCAAGTTCCACGGGACCTCTCGCCCAACCTCGAACTGACTTGTATGTCTCCCTGGCTTTGACCTTGCCCACCGTGTCTGGTTCTCCAATCACGAAACGCCGTCAACCAGTGTCAATTGTCGCCAATAGGACTCGGATTACGCATCCGACACTGCATCGTCGTTGCCGCATCGTCCATACCGACGTTCGCCGCAGGGAACAATGCATTCGTGGCCGCAAGCAGAAAGACAGACACCAGACTAGCGAGAACGCCACGTTGCCACCACCGCCTGCAACCTTTCTCCGCGCCCTAAGTGGGCGTACTGGAGAAAAAGGTGTGTGCAGGCCATCGGGAGAAAGGAATGGGATAAGACGTCGCTGTGAAGGGATCAGGGTGGAAGTGGTGGCAATAGTGGATGTCTGCGCTGCCGGAGAACTCCGGCAAATCTGGAGGATGCTGCGGCGCGTGCACATTGGTGACGGAGTTGTCAGGATGGAGTGATGATCAGTGTGATGCTGGACTTTGATATCAGAGCGTATGAGCGAGACTTGCATGCGATGGGATCGAACGTTGGCAAAGGTCGAATAAAAGGCTGGTGTTGGGAGAGAACACGAAACTCGGGAATGCGATAGGAAGGATACCATCAGGAGGCGTCAATCTAGTCTTTCAGGAGTCGAACTGGGTGTGCGGTTGGCGCGTAAGAGCTGATGGGAGCATAGGCGCTGTCTTCGGAGTCTGGCGTGCTTCAAGGACGAGAGGTGGGTCATCATATTGATGGATGGGTAGACCATGTCATGAGCCATGGGAAGCTGCTCGACAGGAGGCGAGATAGCTGGGCGCCGGCCGAGTACAAGTGGCACAGCTAGCGTCAAAAAAGCGGGCGGTTGTGGATATCGGTCGAAGGAACGTCGCAGAACGGATGAATCAGGAATGTGAACTCGGTGATACATGGACTCAGTGGTTGTTGAAACTCGTTTCCAGGGCGGTCATGGAATAAGAGATCATGCCGAATGGTGCAGGACAGGAGAACGCGACTTGGAGTGCGGTCGGCCCCGTAGGACTTGTTGAAGGGAACATGTACACTGTCCTTAAGGCTGAACATGCTTGAAAATCAAAGAGTGAGTCGTAGTATTAATGAACACGTACACCATACCTTGAGCCGTCAGAGATTACTTGGCAGGAGGTAAGGGAATCATGCGCGAGGTGGATGCCGGCTGGGTAAAGGTGGTAGAACTGACTCGGGGAAAGTTGGCAATTGTGGATGTCGTCTAACTGTGCCAGGAGTCGGACTGGCTGATACGCGGACTCGGTGATCGGTTGGACTCGTTTCCAGGATGCTTGTGAACAGGGGATGATGCCGAAAGACGCAGGGCATGCGCGGGTACCTCTTGAATTCGGGGCCAGATGGTTGAAAGGGATCAGGGCAGTAAACGGAAGCCATGGAAGGGAGCAGGGAAGTGGGCCAAGGGAAAGCGAAAAAGAGAAGAAAGCCGCATCCAAGACCTCGTAACGCTACCTACTTCCCCCACTCTGCGCGTACTCCACGTGCCTCGAGGCCTCAACATTGGTTTGGGCCATCTGAACCGGCCGTCCGGAGCTTTGCTGCGATTGCCATAGCACTGAGCGATCCAAGGCGATCCAAGCGGGGATCGACTATCCCGCCGCCTGCCACCTTCTTCCGTGCTCGGAGCATCTCGATCTCCATCTGTGTCGTCACGTTCTTTGACGCCTTTGCGTCCCTGTTGAGCGCGGGAATGAATAGCTTTCGCATCTGCAAGACGTTTGTGCCTGTAGTCTTGGCCGAAGCAGTCTCGAGACTAGACTGCGGCGCAGGTTGCGAAGGCGAAAAAAGAGCCCGGGCTATCTCAAAGGCAGATTTGACCATCCTTCTTGTCCTGTCGTTAAGTCTCGCTTCCACAGTAGGTGACGACGTCTGCCTGTGTAGCACCTTTGCAAGTGCGGTTATGGAGGACATGGGATTGTCCTTGGAAGGCGAGACGATCGTCGCAGCGCATACTGTGCGCGAAACCTCCGCCAATAACCCCTTCGCAGAGCTGCTAGCATCGACAATGCTATCCGATCCAACCGTCAGTTCAGTCGGATTCGCCGAAGCCTCAACGGCAGTCTGCGATGATAGCGTCGCAGAAGAGGAATCAGACCCGGAGTGCGGACATAACTCTTCAGACGTCCGTAGGATGCGTGATTTCGGAATGTCACCCATCCTGGGGAAAATCTGATTCCTGCGGTTCATCGGTTGAACCCCAACTCGTTTAGCTTCTATGTTGACGACAATCGTGCAAGTTTGCAAGGAGATCGGGGAGAGATCGGCCGATGCTGGGCACGAAGACGTTCTGTCGACAGCCTGAGGATATGCGATGGCGCGCAGTGCTGTCGGCCGCCAATTCTTGAGTGGCGCTCCGGCATGGTTGTTAGCGGCACCAGGATTCTTGACATATGGACGCGTAGCCCTGCTGCATGCTGTAAGCCCGGCTACGCCAGCATCCATAGATGCCTTCCGCAAGACGGATCCAGAGTTGTCAGGTCTAGTAGAGATGCGCTTGCCCGTAACGTCTCGCCTTCCCTTGCCAGCTCCTGAGGCGTCGGTAGAGGACTGGTGAATTCGGCCGCGGGGAATACAACTAGGGCGGATTGGATGGTTGTTCAGTGCTGTGACTTGCGTCGGCCTGCTGGTCACTGATACCGCGTCCGGACATCCACCCATCAGCTTTCCCGCCTTCAGCCTCTCTACTAGTTTCAGAGGCTTCTGGATAAACGTCTTCCCGCCCAATGGTCGGTTTGCGGATGGCAGCACAGGCGAGGGAGCAGACCTGTGCGCATCGGCGGTATGGCTTGGCGCCGCCACTGGGACTGGGATAGGCGGGACACCACGCCGCGCTGCCTTCTTGACAACTGGAAAACAACTAGGGCGAGGCGCTTGGTTCACCGTGGCACCGCGAGGGACCTGGGATCGTTCCTTGGTTGACGCCGGCCGCGGGATCACCTGCAGCTTCTGCACCGCATTCTTGGAGGGGGCATACCGTTTCGTGTCAAGGCTAGTCACCACGAACGGTTTGGAGCTTGCCGTCGGCTTGTGTTGCATGTTAGCGCTGTATGCGAATGCTATCTAACGGGTATAAAGCGACGTACGAAGCGTGGAGTGGGCGTGTCCCTACGAGTCAGGACGGCGTTGGCAATTTCGGTCATGGATGCGTGCATTGGAAAGGAGTGGACAATGAAAGGGAGAGGACGACTAGAAAGCTGACCTCACGTTCACGAGCGGCGAAGCTTTTATACCTATTAGGACCGGAGGCTGGCTAGTCTATTAGGATGGCGGCTGGTCCGAATGCATCCCTTACCGATTCTATTTAGAATCGGTCCCGTCCAGCGGGAACGACACATAGTTGACCATTTCCCTTGTTCCTTGCACGGTTGAGTTTGGACGAGGAAGGAAGTATTGACCCAGGAGCGATGTGCACTCGCGGTGAGTGCTAGTACATTGATGAGGGTGGTATCCCTTGAAACAACACGAAGTCCTCCACGTCAATTTCGCCAGAACGACGATCAACTCTGTGGCTGACTGAGTGGATCAAGACAGGGTATTTATGCACACCATAAGTTCTATGATGCCAACGTCAAGTTCCTGTGTCAGCCACATCTTCTTACGCTGGACCGGCCGAATAGGTAACGGATACTTCGCACACGGCGGCAACAGCGTGTCCTAGAAGGTGACGGTTACTTGTTTGCATGCTGACTGTACTGGTCAGAAAATCGACCGTCCAGGAAACACCGCGCCGTAGTCCGCAGCGGGTGGTACCCGTTCGTCACTCCTACCCATGTGAACTTGATACCACCTGATGGTTTAATCGCACAAATGGAAAGACGGTGGGGAGTTGCGAACATGCTGTGACTGATTTTGTGCCGGGCATGCCATATTCTGCACTACGGGATGTATAAGAGGCTGAAACGAACTCTTCCGTACGATGCATCGTCTAGCACCTAAGAATCTTTACTTCGTTTAATGAGGAAGTGGGAGGTCGAGTGCATCCCAAAGACGCTCTTTCTCGCAGGAGCGCCGACTAAAGCATGGTACCTGAGCAACGACAACTACGGGAGATGGGGTCCTGACCACTCACCGTCAGACCATTCCAAATGTCCACTATGGTGAGCCATCTCCCCTCCAAAGGTACTCGACACCGAAATGTGAGACTGCAATCCTCGGAAATCTGCACTGCAAACAGTCAGAGTGTCACCTCACGAGGACTACGAAAAAATAACAAGGGACACTCGCGCTGGCAACGGTAAGCCTCTCTCCATGAACAGTGATTTGCCAATAATGCTTTTCGGCACTTCCACCATGCAAGGTGGGAATAACTTGACGGTTGGTGTGGTGTTCGAGGCCACGTCGCCGTTACTCTTAAGTAACGAAGACAGGCACGTTGTCCGGATGTGCTGTGATCCACGCCACGACTTACTCATTGTAATCCGAGAATGAAACAGATCATACGGAGGAGAACGTAGGTCTCGGGGATGATAGAGGAGCTCGTGTTAACGTATCGCAACATGCGATGGTACTGTTCATAGAATACGCAATGGAGTGGCCACGCTTTGATAGAGACATGGACAAGTGAGAGTTGGCACCAAACATTAGCTGTCGCAAGGCTGTTGATCCGGTGAATGCGTCGAACTCTACGATTTTACCATTTGATATACCGGAACAGACCAAGCAAGTTGAATCGTGAGATTCAATCTCCGCGAGCAAGAGTCGCGGCTGTCCTCAAGGTAAGTATTTCGCTGTGACCTCCAATCCACTGCGTTCGATGGCCCATTTTACTGATGCTAGCGATGCAGCCAACTCGTCAACGCGCAAAGGCTTGTTCGTACGTTTCCCACCGTTTGACATAGCGAGACACGGCCAGATTCGACCCGCGCTCGCTCCGTTTACTACAAATGCTGATGCTGTGCATATTCTCTTCGCCAGCGACATAACGTAGCAGAGATGGCATGGGAGAGATCGAAGTTCAACGACTCATAAGCGATTGGTATCGCGTGCTAGCTCGTTGCATGCTCTCAAAACAGCTCTTTCGCGCCATATTTTCACCCCCTGCTTCTTCTTCTCACCTTCAATCACAAACACTTTTGGCGACCGCCTATTCGGACGCAGACGCAGAATTGCACGTTTTGACTACTTGATCCGATCCAATGTACAGAGTGCTTCTCTGATCTTACCCTCATCCGCAGCCCAGGATGGTCGCGCCAATTTAAACGCGTCACCAACTCGAGCATATGCATTATCGCCCAGCCTCGAGATCAGCTTAAACTTGGTGATATCGACCATTCCTCGTTCGTTCAACATGTTCCTGCGCACGTGAATATATTTGACGTGGGCGAGGATCAGCGTGGTAGTAGTTGCGCCCGAGGCGGGGTCGACGATAGGAGTGGTTTGGTAGAGTTCGCATTCCATGCTGAATGCGCTCTCTTTGACGCGTGATGCTTTGACGTGGATCTGTCCATAGGCTCGTTCAATCCAAGGAGGGAGAGGAAAAGCAGTCATGTGTGCATACGCTCGGAAGTCTTGTGAGTCCGCTCAGGGACCACTCGTCCACCTCTGGCGGAGCATCGATCGAGGTTGCGTTGGCAAGCTCAACGAAGGGTTCGCTGATGATGCTGACGACGAAGCCACCCCCACTGTTCTTGACGTTGTTAGTCGTGTCTTTGAGCCGGCCAGATGTTGTATTCAGACAGGAAAATGCGACGATGGGAGGCCAGTTGGTTATCTCGACGGTCGATGGATCAATCATACTTCATTTAGGTCACCAGGTGATGCCTGTTACTCACCATTCCAAACCAGCTGGAATTTCAGTATAAGCAAGTGATGCCAATCAACAACACGCCACGTCAGATGGATACCACGAAAAAAGTAACATGTCACACCTAAACGGGGCCAAGTTCTCGATGCCTTTCTCTGAGATGGTAGAGACTAGTGCAATAGGCCTAGGGACGACGCCACTTATCATGAGTGCGTACAATTTGCTATGGAACATGGTGCATGTACCAGGTCATGATCGCGATATGCTTGGCTGGATGATGCTCTCACTTTGGATCCTCTTCTGCGGTAGCGATGGTCTTCCATCCTTGTTTCTCCCCTTCCATCCATTCCCGGCCATCAAGCGTACCGTAGATTTTTTGGCACCACGACCAGGTTGGGTTAGGTGGGACTGTGTACGCGCTGCTGCGGCTATGGTCAAAGGGTGGCAAGGGCTTCTTCTTGTCATGCTGTAACTCCGGTCGGGCTTGGGAGGCTCAATCAGCCCATCGCAGATATCGATAGAAACACATCTCGGGTGCTCTGCCACACCCGAATAAATGTGCATGGCGGAGAGGAAAATGGATGATTTACCTGAAGCAGACTGGGACAATGGCCGCATGATTGGCCGCACAGTGCCTAAGAGCCTACCACAATGGCCCGTGGGTTTATGCCAAACGCAACCTGGAACGCGGACCATGTCAGCCTCAAACCAACCTCAGATGAGCACTTCCGGTGACGAACAGATCGCGGCTCAGGGTACACGGCAACACCCGACGTCATCTTGGGATCAGATCAATTAATCAAGTACTTATTTATTCAGCTAATTGCGTCGGAACCATAGCTTGACCCGGCGAGCTCTATTCTTCAAGCTTCAAGGCCGGGCTAGCCTAGCTAGCTCTGCTCCCCTATGTGCTTGTACCTTACCGCTGACAGCGTGTAGATGTGACGTCTATTGCCGCTGTATGGCCTCTCGCACCTTGCCCTCTTCTGCACTCAATAACCTGCCTGTTGTGAGAATTGTCCAAAAGGGCCTAAATTCCATGTGCATACATGAGTGCCATAAGTCGGGTAACCGATCATAACTGATACCAGTATGTAGAACTGAGTAGGGCCAACTCATTCCTGAACAGATAAGGGAACGTACGGATTTACGAACGCGAACTCACTCAAACATGTAAACGCTCAGTGCACTGAGCATGCGTAGCGTCTACTGCTGCCCTATGGCCTCCTTCACTTTGTCCTCCTCTACATCCCAAACAGGACGGGGTACCCTGAACGCATCGCCGACACGAGCATAGGCTATATCTCCCGCCCTTGATACGGGCTTGTACTTGGTGAGGTCGACTCTCCCGCGATCGGTCAGCATGTCGTTGCGAATATGGATGTACTTGACATGTCCAAGTATGAGAGTGTTCGTCCATTCTCCGATAGTAGGGTGGACGAGATCGATCACTTGAAAAAGTTCGCACTCCATACTGAACGCACTCTCTTTGACTCTGGATGCCTTGACGTGCACCTAACATACGCAATTAGCCAGGGGCTCTGATCAGACGGTCGAAATTACGGTACACTGGGTGCTTTAGTCAGCCCACTGATGGACCACTCGTCAAAGCCCTTGGGAGAGTCTATCGACGTGACACTGGCATTCTCCACGAATGGCTCGCTGATGATGTTCGCTGTGAAACCATTGCCATTCCTGACATTTTTCGCCGTGTCTTTCAACCGGACAGGGTTCGAGCAAGAAACGGATACCAAGGGCCAGTCGGCCACCTGAATGCCAGGCGTTAGAGGGTATATCAGGGGTCATGCGATGTAACTCCGGAAGGAACAATTTACCATGTTAAAAAAACTGTATGCAGGGGAAACACGGAAGTCAACATTAACGTACCATACAGGATCAAGCCGATAAGTCGTATCCACCTGAACGGTGCCAAGTTCTCCACGCCATCTTCTGAGATGCTCGCGACAAGGGCAACTGGCCTTGGCACAATGCCACTGATCATGATCTTGTACAACTCGCTACGGCACATCGTTCAGGTCCCAGCGATCAGTGGTGAGAACGCGAGACGCCTTACGAACGATCACGCTCTGCCGTGTTGATGACCGTCCACCCCTGTTTCTCTCCTTCCAACCATGCCCTGCCTGCGGGCGTACTGTCGACCGTTTGACAGTATGACCACGCTGGGTTGGGTAAATCGGTATATTTGACCTGGTGCCCGCGGTCAAAAGGTGGGAGCGACATTCTGGATGGTCACGATAAACCCGATACGCTTTAAGTGCGACTCGGACGTACTTTGTCTGCTGAGTGATCCTATGAATGATGCTGAGTGATCACCAGCTGATCGAAGGCTGTGTGCCATTCTGTTCCTACGGGCCGTACTACCGTTTAAGTTGATGTGACTAGCTTCGTATGAAAGTTATCGTCCACGCTCCTTCCCAGCGTTTGTTTCGAAGGTGGGGGGCCCCATCCTAGTAGCACTACTAGTGTACCAATCGTAGTATACCAAAATAGGAATATTTGAATCTCTCCGACCGCTGGAATCAAACACGAGTGAACACGTCAGACATCCTGGCTACTTACTACGAAGGACCGCTTGAGTGACCTCAATTTGCCATAGGCAAGGTCATTGACCAAATTTTTCATATGTTCTTCTTGGATTTCGTTGTGTGATAGTCCCGTCGTGTCCATCATTTCGTTCTGAAAGTCAGTGGAGGCGAAATTACTATTTTCGATATGCTTCTCTCAAGTAAGACTGGGCATCGTGACAAGTGCCATGGACCTGTGGCTGACGTGTTTACTCGTATTTGATTCCGGCGGTCGTTGAGAGGGTGGAGGGGAGAAGGGATCGAAATGTTCCTATTTTGGTATACTAAGATTGGTATGCTAGTAATGCCACTAGGATGGGGCCCCCCACCCTCGAAACGACCACTGGGAAGGAGCGTGGTTATCGTTCAATATTTACTCCTGCCATACCACCTCAAACACCTCCCCTTAGGAGTAGGATGCAAGGGCGAAGTGCAATAGGCCCGAGTAACGGAGCCATGAAAGGCGAGCAAGCGTGGGAACATAATGTCAAAGTAAGACGGGGGGTGAGGCACTAGGTGTAGGTGAAAGCTCTCGACTAGTATACCAGTACATCTCCGGGCTACCTAACCTTGCCCTTATATTCAGGGCCACTCTATTGCTCGCCAAGCGCGTTGATTATACGCTGCGGCCACTCTAGCACTTTCCCATCGTCGCCGCATACACCTAGAATGAGTTGTCTGACCGTTCCGCGCTCGGTGACTGGCAGTACTCAGTTCCCAGGGACAGACAGCGGAAAGTGCGACAGACGGCCCGCTCCGGAGCAGTGTTGTGATGTTCAAAAGACCCGGGATGAATCGATGGCGGACAATCTTGAGCTGCAGACTGTCGGAGAGTGGGCTTTGATGTATATACAGCTCTGATGCATCTCGTAGAGCAGTAGTAGTCCCTCGTATTTCGCAGTCCTTATAGAGCGTGGTCCTGTCCCGTCGTCTGCTTCCTCAGTGTCTTGCCGAAGGCCATGGCGAGTGTTTACCTAAGGGGTAGCATTTATGGTCGTGACATACGAGTCGGTGGGGTAACGCAGAGCGACCGATGATTCCTTCCACGAGTTGTATGTATGTATCTCTTTACGTTGTACATGATACTACAAAGGAAATTCTTCCTCGAATTAGGCGGATGCTCCACGACACCCCATATGGCTTGGAGTAACCGCGCTCCATTTCACCCTGCTGCTTGTGTCCGTTCCAACCGCTTGTCCACCACGACAGGTCGCCCGTGAGTCGAATGCATTAAATCAGACAGTCTGTTCTCGCGCATCCGCGTCAACAGCTGCACAAGCATCGACGGCGTGATCACGCTCGCCCCTTCCATCTTCCCCGATTCCTCCGTCCCCTCCCCAGGCGTCCCTACACGACTATGGCTCCCACTCCGGCTCCCAGACAGCGTCCGCTTCAAACTCCCCCTCGTCGTCGACGTCGAATACGGCGATCCTGCACGCATCTGTGGGCCCTGAAACGCGCCGCGTGCGCTATCGCTGGTCTCTCCGTCCTCCCGATAGCGTTCCCACGCAGAGTAGAGCGAGATCATCTCTTGTGCGATCGTGGCGACTAGAGACATAGACACGTTCAGGCCCGCGAAGAACCCGATGATGTCCTGCGGTTTCTTTGATTCTATCGACGAATTGGAAGCTTGGCGAGACGACCGCCGCAGTGGGTTGGCGTGGGCGTCGTTGGGGAGGTTCGAGGATGGTTTTTGTAGAATAAGGTCCCTTGTGGGCCCATGTAGAACAAGAGTGAGATAGAGCGCGGTGATGGCGAGGAGGTGTGGAGGGTATAAGAGACATAAATCGGATCGGTAGGTGTCATTTATGACGGACCTGGGGGTCGGTTTGAGTACTGTCTGGGGTACCCACATACGAAACAAAACGTGGGTATGCCTCACCATGCGAGCTGAAGCGCGCCATCGCTCAATTCAAGTTGTCCGTCGCCCGTTCCCCAATACCGCAGCCCGTCGTTGACCTCTGCGCCTACCTCCCCTGCTTCGGTTGCCAACTCACTTGCACTCTCTTTCTTACACAGTGCCATAAGCGTCCGGTAGGGATGAAAAACGGTCAAATCGCACTCCAGATCGGCGACAAGGTAAAACTCCATTTCCGCCAGCTTCGAGTTATCGGAGGGAAACGACTTTACTCCAAATGGTTGCTCTACATCCAACAGAAGACCGTAAGACCATCCAGGAAACCACTCAGGGGAAAAAGAAAGACGCACGGCTAAAGAACAAGCGGGCTTCCGCGACGACGTTCTTGATGTGCATGGGCGACTCTTCCGCTTTCCCAGCAACATAACAGCAGGCGGCGATGACGATGAACGGATCAGTTTCACAGTATGCGTTCTTGATGTAAAACCTGCGAAAGAAAACAATCGCCGTCGCAATCGCGCGTTGTCGGAAATTCAGTTTCTTGCCCAGCTTCGTGATGACTGTGTGAACGAATCCAGGCGTGCTTCAGTACTGGATCCCGAGTCGGTGAGGATATTTTTGTGCGCACCATTGGCGAAGAAGATGGAAAAGTATGTAAAGTAGTCGGGGTCGTCAACGTACTGGAGGTCGTCAATGCGTGCTTGCTGGAGTGTTGCACGGTCGACGATCCATCGTTTGCTAACACGGCTCCGTGAGCTGCTTTCTGCGAGGGGACTTGATCCAACCCGCGCACTAGTGTGAACTTGCCCAAAAATCAGTGGCCATGGGTCATTCCGACTGGCAAAGACGCGTCAAGTTCAAGGTCTACAGGCAGCGATCTGGACGACTTGCAGTCAAGTGCGAGATGTTGGGGCGTGAGAAACAAGAAAGAATATATAACTTTGTTTATCTTTATTGTCCAGGTTAGGCTCCGCCAATGTCCCCTATTTCAGAGGATGGTTATCACGTCATCTTCCTCCTCCTTGTGCGTGAGGCCCTCTTCACAACGAGTGCAAAAAAAGCCCACAAACAGAACAGCGAGGCGCCCTGGTACCCGTTCGCCGTCGTCTTATTTCCCCCCCTCGGCCTCGGTCCAGTGCTTGATGGCCTAGGCGACGCTCTCGCCTTTGATGGTGCCGTATACCTCCGTGAGCGTACCCGTGCTATGTTCATACCTGGGTTGTTCAGTTGTTATGCGTGTTTGAGCTCTAATTAATCTCCTTGCACGTGTCGTATGTCATGTGGCGGCGGTCGAGGGTTCCAACCCCTTGTCTTCATTCTCGACCTCGGCCTCGTCCCGCATAGCAAGGGTAGGCACATTCACCTCAATTTCAAAAGAGTATGAGGACCAGCAGCTCTGGAACGACAACGAATCCGTCGATAAAGATAGGGTCTGCGTGAAGACGTTGCCCCTCACGGATTGAACTCTCTTGTTCTTTATTCCCCCCACCAGTCCGCCTTCCGCACCCAAGCATCGAGGCAAGTTGGTACCTCCCCCCTACGAACTATGAATAGCTTGTCTGCGATTGCTGGCTACAATAACGAGCTCCTTCAGGCTGATCCTAAGAAGGAAGAGTAAGGAACTCATCAATCCATACGACGACGAGTCCTACTTCCTATACTTCCTTCCTTCAAAAAGACAGCAGTATGGTAGCCAGGGTACAGCCCAATACCCTATGAACCCCCCCGCTTCCCCATGGGATACTCCCGGGGGTGCTGATTGGCGTGCACCGGGTAGTACTTGTGTTCTCAGCAACGACCGTCGCAAATGTCGACGACATCATCCGTGAATTTAATCTTACTTGGTGCGTCTCCAGTTCGAATCCGAATTATGGCTATGACCAGAGTCAAAAGATAGCATTCTCAGCGTCCCGCCCATATCTCCGCAATATCTTAACCAGATTGGCGCGATCCAAGCGACCCGACTACTACCAGCGACTAGGCAGCCTGTGCTTTGCACAGGGCCAAAATACAACGCTACCAAGGGCTGCAACCCACAGCATTTCGATGTTCGACTATAACTAGTCGGCATCGTTCCTCCGCTGATCAAACATGCACGAGCTATAGTCTCGTGCTAACTTGAGTTCTGACTGTTACCTTGCACTCGCTGGCATTACTACCACCACCTGGAAGGAAAAGACATTTGCAGCCACCGACACATAAAGGTAGCATTCTACACTTGGGTCCATGCACATACGATGAGCTTTCGACTCTCCTGCAACTGCTCGATTTGTTCCAATGCGTCATAGTGCTAATCGCTTCCCAAAGACTCGTCGAGCCTTAGTCCAGGAGAAATGACATTGACAGCCCCAGGTTAGCCTGCTCGAATCTCCGAGGTTGCTTCTCGTTTAACATGTCATGTTCAGGTCAGGAACTTTCATGCGTAATTTAACTTCAGCTCCCAAGTGAGCAAAACGCCAGCACCATTTCTGTAAGTTCAACTTTCTTCACAGAAACGCTAGTGCTGCTCACCATCTGTCAACATGATTCTTGTACCCAGGTCCGAACACGTTGACCGTCCGCTCTCGTCGTCCTTTACTCTTCCACGCTTAAATATAACCACACAATGACTACCCACCAGCTGTCGAAGTGGACATCCAGGCAGAAAACTTGTTGCTGACAATGGCGACTGGATCCCACCGTGGTCAGTTCCGGAATCCCACAAGTAATGCATTGCTGTAATTTGGTTGACTCTAGACCTATCACGCCCTTTCGTACCTTGAAGCCCATTGACTCTATGGACGTATTCGAACGACACCCTGCTCTCGCACCAATAGCTCGAGCACGGAATGAAACACGCCAGAGCGCGTTCTACAAACGGAATTAAGAATAAAACTGTTTCCTCCACTTCTTGCAGTCGCAGAAGAAGTAGTTTAAGCGCATATACTAGATCACGTCGTTGTGACCTACATCTATGCGGAAAGAATTCCTAGCGCGCCGAGGATTACAAGCCATAAGCTGTGCCTTAAATATGAACGGACAATGTTCTCTTTCGATGATGGTATGGAAGGTGATTGCTGAAGTCAGCACTGGCAATCAACTGACAATGTTATTGTTTCCTTACGAACATTTTATGAAGGGTCTGATGGCGTAGTTGGCTATCGCATCTGTCTAACACACAGAAGGTCTCCTGTTCGAGCCAGGGTCAGATCATTGGTTTTTGCCTGCCAGCTTCATGGGCGTTGGCGGTGCAAATTGAAAGTAACTCGATCAGCCTTGTAACGACCATGACAAACGTCTAAAAGCATACAAGCGGACACTGCTTTTCTACTCAGAACGATCACGAGAACCATAGGCTCGTATTCCAACCAGCTTTGCCACATTTTCTCTGTACTTCCTCGTCACTGACCCATTCCCCGCCGCCTTCTTTCCCAGGCCAAAGATCTGTTCGTCTGGCAACAACCTCCCGATGCGCTGAACCTTACGCAAGTCACAGTTCGAGTAATACTTCATCTGCATCGCAGCCTGAGCAGGCGTCGGATGACACTGAGGGCCGACGCACTGTCGCATGCCCAACGATCAGAGACGGACCAACCCGAATCCCATGCGATGCCATTTGCAAAATGTTCTCGGCGATATCCGAACCCTTTGAGCGTCCATGTTTGCTTCTCTCGACGTGTGCCTGCCACCGCTCCGGTCTCGGTAATGTGGCAGTAACCGAGGAATGGAGTGTGTCACCAATGAAAGAACAGCACTCTCCCGCAAGGCTGGGGTTTTTGATGGTTCAGAGGCAATGCTGTTGCCATTGTATGAACGACGGTGATAACGACCCGAGACCCGCCAATATTTCGCTTCTATTGACATAGGCTTCATCGCCCCGAGGTAGTCCTGGGCCTCGGTCAAACATTCGCCGCCACTAAACTGGTACTTTGACACAGAGACGTATTTGGAGACAAGCAGTGTTGACAGCACAGGAAAAGACGTTGCAGATAAAATTCAGAAGGAGAATGTCGTCTGAGATGCCTGGTTTTGTGAGGGCTTTCCAGAGCATTGCAGCAAGTGCGGACACGGATAGCGACGACGCGTGCCCGACGATTAGGACGCTAGTGAGAATGACAAGCGCAACGACAAGCGAGACGGGTAGTCGAAAGTGTGTGCGAGGAGCTAAGGTAGAGTGACCCAAAACGTGAGTAGTCAGAGATGGGCTTCTAGGAGACGTACTCGAAGCTAGAGGTTTTTTTCGACGATGGACATGAAGTTGGACATCACAGTGGTGATCGAGTTTAATGCCGAATATAGCTGGGGAGTAGGTTGCACAAAGTTGGGGAAGGGTGTTTATTTGTGGGGAAAGCTCGCTTGAAGCGAAAGATGCGGTTGTACGTCACGCACGCTGAACTCTGGCACATTCCACCTCGAGTCATGGGCCATGCACTGGTGCGTATTCCTAGAACTTGATGCGTTACCTCTGAAAATCCAGTAATCTGTGGGCTGAGGAGCTGCGGGAGGGATCGTCTAATGCAAAAGCCAAGATGCTATACACGTGCCTGTTGTTTGAAGCTTGAGTCTCGCAGCTGCGATCAGGAGATGACGAGAGCAGTCGTGATCTTTATCATTGTGGCCACGGGGGTTTGTCTTTCCTTTTTTTTTGAATTGTATAGAGGGCAAATGCGCAATTTGTGGGAAAATGCATTAGGTAGAATTCGTGAATGATCTACAGATGCAAAAATTCATAGGGCATGTCGGAGAGTATAGCCACCCCCAGTCTAGTGTCTGGTAGACCTGTTCAACCTGGGAACGAAACCTTCGCAGTCACAAGAGCAGGCAGTATTTTTATCACTGACCAGCAGCTTAGGCAGCCTAGCTGGGCTGTAGCTGGCTGAACTCCGGAATCACCAAGGCAACACCATGAAGCACATACAAATTGAGTACAAGGGTTGGAGTAAGCGCTGAGGCACGTTGCCACTGGTTGGCCTGTTGAACTTTGGCACTGGCCTCCCTCGGGCCTTTACTTCACTTTCTGAAACATTCGTTACGTGATCCTGCCACCTGCTACCAGCACTCCCTCTGATGCATATCAATTATACACTGGCAATTGTCCGGTTTAAATCGGGCGAGAGCCTAGAAGGCCCAAGATTCCCCGAGACCACCGAAACGGGTTTCAGCTTCAACGCGGACTCAGCGATGCCAGTGGTCGAATGTCAATAATCTCTCACTCACAGCTTTCTGTGATCTCAGATCGGAGAAATGGGTGTTTGGCACAGCGAGGGATTGATGGATTTGTTCCGTCGAACCGGCCGCCGATTGGGTCCAAGGTTGTCCCGTATGTTTCCTTCTTCCTTATACGATCAGCCTTCTGTTAATGGTGCGACTGCGGTTCCCAATAGGGCGCCTACGTCTACTAAATACCGGATCGAGAGTATTGCTGGTCAGTCGTCGCGATCCATTCACTGCGCTCAATCGGACACATTTTACTGGACGCCACGTGTCTCACGCCCACGTCTAGCCTTGGCTCTGCCTAGAGGCATCATTGATAACTGAGGCTGAGACTGTGCGCGGGAGCGACATACAGACTGTGACTCGGCAAGGTACATTTACTAAGCTCCTTAGCAGGGTAGTTCTGCTAAAGGAAGTTGAACCAATGCAGTGACTGCCATGACCGATCCATGCATATTGACCTCGAATCTCGGCATTGTCTTGCCGCCCTCCGTTACAAGTGTTGGGAATCACTCCCTGCTGTGCTGTAATGCTGCCATATAAGCTGTAGGCCTTGCTATCATCCTCATTTACGACAATTCATCATCCTCCCTCTTTAGTGCCCCCCCCTCCCCAAATTCCCCGGGCTCGCTGGCCACCTCCACAACGATGGATGCAAACGCCCTCTCTCGGCTCCCTTACTGGACGGAGACCACGTTGGTCGGTGCAGACATCGTTCCTGGTGCTCATGTTCTTATTGTAACTCCGGTATTTCTAGATCAATACGCATTCAACAGTGAGCTGTCACGACAAATACATTGTTCCTCTAATGGAGACTATGGCAAGTTCAGCACCCGAGCCAAGATTGCATTCATTAACAAGTGTACTACGTCTGCAGTGTTCCGCTGACACGTTTTGGATCCTTGCCAATGTGTCTGTCTCTATACGGCCGCTGCTGTGGGCTGTTTGCTTCTTTGTGAGTGCTTGCTGCGTGCTTTGAATACCTCTGACCGCGTTTCAGTTTGGTCCCATGATTTCTGACATGATTTCAATGTTGCAAATCATGTGTCAAGTATCCTCGATATCCTCATATTTCATATTTACAATCTTCCGTCTTACGGTACGGCATCTCGAGGAGCTCGCACCCCTGCGCTGTGGTTTGTTTGAGGCGAATGCATTAGCTATGTTCTATATTGACACTCTTGGCAGCTTATTGCTTGACTTGCCCTCTTGTTTTGACGAGATGAAGCTTGATTTGTCTTTCCTCATGATCAGAGACGCGTTGTACATGTCAGTCCATGTTTCATCCTTAGGGCCACCATTCTCATTGGTGAACCTGCAGTATTGACGGGTATAATTCTACACAAAGATACTTTTAGCTTGGGAAGATCAAGTTACCTTGTTCGTTATCGTCGGCTTTGCTACGGGATCGCAGTATGATAATTCTACAACCACATTCGTTTTTCACGCCCTTGACACCTTAATAAATTCATCCAGCTGACCAACCAACACCAGGTCATCGGTATGCCATACGAGTGCCTTGTGCAAATTAATTACCTATTCCTCTGATTGTGCTTCATGGCACGCGGGTCGACCCGCCTTCATCCACACAGGATTTCATTTCACCCACAGCAGGAACAGCCCTGTACAGCAAGTAATGGCCTGTGCTTACTCGAGTACTCACTACTGCGATTTTCTAGATCAGATGCGTGGGCAGGAGTCCAAAACAATAAGACGCGCGTCTTCTGTGATCTTCATTCGGTGTCTTGAATAGGTAGGTAGGCTCGCCCCGCCACCTGCCGATGGCAATACAGGAATGGATCGATCATACAATATGGAACGAAGGTGTCCTGACAATTTGTCGAAGAGTTGTTCGGGTGTCATCTAAACACCGTCGAGCGTTCGTCCGGGTATTCCCGGTCATGCTCATGCTCTGGAATTCTTTTACGGCGTCCACAACAACGTTGAATTTCTTCCCGTATTTACAGGTGTGCAGCGGTAGATGAGTGCCGTAGATTATGGTTGCAGTCGTTTGATTGAGCCAGTTCAACCTTCGCGCGATAATCCTACCAAACAGAACCCTCCGAGTCCGCCCAAGACACTAAGTCACTGGCGGTGCTCTCGAATAGACACCGACTCCACGCGGGTACAACTATGATGACCATAACATGGCGGTTTGCGGTGTACTACTACTGATGAACTGATAAAGCGCGGCCAGAGTGCGTCACTTCTCTCGGGTAATTGTGCCGGCCGAAACCTACGTCGGATGGATCTCCTGGCGAGCCAATTCTACTTACACGAATTACACGGAACTTCAGCGGAGTCACATCTGTACCGGTATAAAATGGAGCAGTTGCCGGGCGCGCGGGCATATTCGGGACTAGGGTGGAAAGCCGCGATAGAAGACTTTCGGCGTGCGACCTTCCGAGAGAATCCTGGGGCTGAATGACTCGAGTGCCCGTTTGGAATGCACAGGGACACCCAGAATAGTTTGTACCGACTTGAATGAGCTACGGTTTCTACGACTCTGATGGCTATCTACCAGGTGGCCCGAATGACCTGTCCTACTTGGAGCTATGGAGATCTCCGAGATGATTGTTGTGATAGTAACACGTGACCTTGAGATGTGACGATATTCGGACGCCGGATCGATTACTTGCCCTGGTCCATCCCGAATTGCAGCTGTGAGTTTCTCGGTAGATTCAGGAAGAGCTTTTAAGGGACCAGATTACTCACGTTCGGCGTTCTTTCACCTTGTTTTTCTCTTACCAGCATCTCGTACGATCCTGCAGCAGAAGCATCGCCATGGGTGTCCTTGATATCGTTCCCGTGCGTGATGACTCACCCTCGGATGGTGGACTTCATCTGACGGCCAAACCCTGTCTAGGCCGGCGTCTTGACTGGAGACGACGTCCGCAAGTTGTTCGACTACGCAAAAGTAAATCAGGTATAGTTAGATCCCACTCCACCAGACCGCAATAATCGAGCTGATCCCATGACCGTGCCCGCAGTTCGCCATTCCCGTGAGTGATCCGGTTTTAAGTGCGATTGGAGCGATTTTACTGGCGCATATTCCTTGCCGTAGGCTATCGTGAGTTGCGGCATCTCACCTTTCCGATGCAGTGTCGATGACTTCGTGCCATCAGAATGTTACCTCCTCCTCCACGGCGAACGCCGTTTTAGAGGCCGCAAGGTGGATAGATCCGCCATCCACTTCCGTCGTGACTGACATATTGCATCAGGGACATCAAGGCGCCTATTATCCTCCAAGTTTCTCAGGGAGGAAGTGCATACTTTGCAGGAAAGGGGCTCAAGAACGACCAGCAACAAGCTTCCGTTGCCGGTGCAAAAGCGGCTGCCTTGCACATCAGGACTGTCGCAAAAGAATATGGCGTGTATGTTTCCCCTCATGTCCTAGTCGACTGCTTATTCTGATCGCTCATCGCTATTGTAGTCCCGTTGTTCTTCACAGCGATCACTGCGCGCACAAACTCTTGCCTTGGTTCGATGGTATGCTCGCTGCTGACGAGGAGTACTACAAAGCACACCAAGAGCCTCTTTTCTCCTCCCACATGCTTGACCTCTCCGAGGAACCCAAAGAGGAGAACATCAAGATATGTGTTGAGTACTTTAAGAGATTGGCTCCTCTCAAAATCTGGCTCGAGATGGAGATCGGCATTACAGGTGGAGAAGAGGACGGTGTTGATAACTCCGGCGTCGACAACGCTGCGCTGTACACACAACCAGAGGACGTGTACGACGTGCACGATGCGCTGAGCAAGATCAGCCCCAACTTCAGCATTGCGGCTGCGTTCGGGAACGTACACGGTGTCTACAAGCCAGGGAACGTCAAGTTGCACCCAGAACTCTTGGGAAAACACCAGGCATACGCGAGCAAGAAGTTGGGTGGCGAGGAGAAGCCCTTGTGAGTGCATTTCATCGCCTGCGACGGAATGCATGCTGACGAATTCAGGTACCTGGTCTTCCACGGAGGCTCCGGCTCGACAAAGGAAGAGATCAGGACTGCTGTTGACTATGGTGTTATCAAAATGAACGTCGACACTGGTAAGAGTGCTGCCATCGTCTCGCCGTGCATCACGATCTGATATTTTCGCCCCCAGACACCCAGTTCGCTTACCTAACTGGTATCCGAGTATGTCCGATCCTTTGTCATTTTTTCCATCCCTGACCCAAATATCTTTCCAGGACTTCGTCACCAAAAAGAAAGATTACCTTCAAACCCAGGTCGGAAACCCTGAGGGATCCGACAAGCCGAACAAGAAGGTATGCTCATCGCCTTGAATGTGACTACACGCTCATCTCCTGCTCTCAGTACTATGACCCTCGTGTCTGGGTCCGCGAAGGCGAGAAGACGCTCGTCGAGCGCGTCAAAGAAGCATGTGCGGACTTGGGCAATGTCGGTGAGTCTACCTGCGTTTTTCTATCCTGCCCCTGGGTTGTTGATGTCGCTTGTGCTATCAAGGTCGTCTGTAAAGGCCAATCTCGTGAAGAAAACATTGATCGTCAAAGATGTATTATTTATCCTAGAACCTCGCTTGGGCGAGCTGTCACGGAGTTGTACATACACCATAAAGCTCTGTATACAATACTCTTTTCGGGGCCAACCCTTCTGCGTTTGATCACTGCCGGTGACTTGGAAGAGGATCTTCTATTTAAATATGCTTCTTGATAAGCGCCTCGAAGCTCAATCCTTGCTTTGGTTGACTTGAAACTTGAACGTGCTGAGTTCCTCCCTCATCTCAAAATTACGCCTGCCACCCAGCTAGCAG
>JBBPKI010000570.1:0-21392 GCA_038089155.1 Nevesoporus exiguus
CTTAGAGTTTCTTTGCCTGATGGCTCCTATGTCCATCAGTTGACCTCTTCCTCCATAAGTATGAGCCTGTCCTTCTTGATAGTTTGATGAAGCATAGTTGTTGCAAGAGGATTCTTTTCCTCTTAATTTGAAGGATTCCATACTAGCTCCTTTCTTGAGAAGGGCATCTATATAGTCCTGGATACAGTCTTTCCTGAGATCATTGTAAAAGATCTGTTCCATAAGGACTTTGTTGACTGCTCCTTCTAGGAGTCTTACTCCATTTTGGTCTTCTTTAGAAGGATCCCCTTTTGTTTCATAATAGAGACCCAGCCATCTGGTCAAGAACCCTTGGATATTTTCTCCTTTGTATTGGCGACATCGTTCCAGTCACGCTCTCACTTCATCTACCGTATTTACTGATTTGAACCTCTGGTCCATGAGATTCCAGAGGGTTTCTGGTGATGGCCATGCTTTGTCATAGTCCATGAATCTGGTGAGAAGTTGCCGAGCCCACTGCTCTGCTCCATTTCTGTCCTTCTCACCATCCTTGGGTCTTATCCTTGACAAGATAGCTATTGCTTTGTCCTCATTTGTAACAAATGATTCTTTGTTGCTTTTTAAATATACTTCCATGCGGAGTTTCCAACTATTGTATTGCTCTCATCATCCATCATACTGTCCCAGTTCCGGTACTACCTCTACTTTTTTGTTGACTTTTACTTCCACATTTCTTGTTTCCTGGACTCCACATGCCCTTTGCAGGGTTCTCAGTTGGTCTTTTAGATTGTTAATCTGATCGACCAGTTCTTGGATGTGCTCTGCAGTGGCCATTGGTTTGGCTTCTGGTGCAGGCAGTGATTGGGAGTTCCAGCTAGGGGATGAGGGTTGGTCGGCGATGTGGTCGTTGGAGGAATTGTCAGTTTCTGAGTCGATGTGGGGGTGCAGGTTCCTGTATGGGTACCATGACATTTTGTCTCCTTTGTTGAACTGGGGCTACTTCCGGTTCCAGCGTGGGAGAGAGGGATGGTGTGTGAAGATTCTGAAGCTGGTTTAATGCTTCATTTACTTCTTCTAGAATTTGAATGCTCTATTTTAGCTGTGGGCAGTGATCTGCATATAGTTGTACTTGTAGAACCCAGGCTCTAAATGCTAGAGCTTGATCTTCCAGAATTCTGTGTGCCTGTAGTAGGGCTTCATCAAATGGTTCGTTTTCTCGAATTCAATCGAGAAGGTATGGCAGGAAGTCAATATCTTCAAAGATATTAACTAAGGGAACTGGCGTTGGGGTTTGGTAATATTCCTCGTTGTTGTTTGGGTGATAGTGAATCCACCCATCTTGGTCCTCTCTTCCTACAAAAGGAGGGGTTTGTGAATTTTCTTCCCTTTCTTCGCTAGAGGTAATAGTATTTCTCTGTACTGGTGACAGAGTTTTGTCTTTGTACCAGTGAAAGTAGCCGAATTCGTCCAGCCAACCATTGTTGTTGTCATATTTGAAGGCATCTCCTTCTTCTCTGAAAGTCAGAGTTCGATTGATGACTGTTTCTTTGGAGGGGAGGTGAACCTTGATCTCCTCAGACTTAGAGACTCAGGATGGGAACATCCAAAATTCATAAAAGGTTGCAAGGACCTTGTCAACTCCAGCAACTACTCTATCTGGTCAATAGCCACCAGACTAGAGTCTTTGAAAATCATAGGTAAGTTGGGCTGGTGGGCACAAGACTGCTCTTACACCAGTTGCCAACTGCATAGTAGTAATTCTAGAAGTAATGTGCCTCACATGGACGCAAGCCTAGGCTTCTTCAAATATGAAATGTGCATAGGTGGTTTTTAAACCAATTAAGTCCTCTCAAGGACACCCCTTGACAATCAGCCTAAAGCTCAGTCGACCTTCACCAGCTTACGGCTGGGGTATATGTAAAAGTGAAGAGTGCACAAGTGCGTGAGTGAATGTGTGAAATAGTAGAGTAGTTCCCTTTGCCCCTAGGGTCCAGGGTTGTCATGAACAACAGCGAGGTAATGAGAAAGTGTGTAAGGGAAGTGGTATGCAGTCAAGTCCTAATGTTGGCAACCTATCCTATTAAGGCTTCAGTCACACACTAGGGCTTACTAGAGTCAAGAGGAAGGGGAATCAACCAGGACTTGACTGAAGTCTGGTCGTTGATGACATTAGGTTCTTATACTACTTACATGGTTTAGGGCAAGCATATGACTACTTACTAATCTACTACATCATATATGATATCATAGACCTAGACCAACAGGATTAAAGAAGTGTGTCATGGAGTGTTCTAGAATGAGCAGTGATTAAGAAAGTGAGTGTGAAGAAAGTGAAAGGGAATGATCTAGACTTGATCATGTGATAGTTCTCACAGTCACATGCAAGTGATCATGTGACTTGATAAGATAAGATAAGATGAGAAATCGTAACAGAGAGAGTATCTGCCTTTCCCATCTGGGATCCAGGTTTATTGACTAAGATATAATTAAATTCAGATAGCCATTGTGACCATCTTGCTTGTCAATGATTCAAGTCTTGTTTCGTCATGAAGTACTGGAGGTTGGCATGGTCCATCCAGACTTTGAATTCATCTGCCCCCTCAAGGTAATGCCGCCATTGTTCTAAGGCAAGAATGATTGTGAGCATTTCCTTGTCTGCAATTGGGTAATTCCTCTGCTCGGGGGTCATGGAAACAGAGGAAAAGGCAATGGGGTGCCACTTGTCATCCTGTTTTATGGAAAGGACTGCTCCAGTAGCAAAGTCAAATGCATCAATTTCCAGCCTAAACTTGCTGTTATTGTCAGGGTAGGCAAGGATGGGGGCAGTGGTGAAACTCTTCTTCAGAGAATCAAAGGCATCTTGTTCTGTGGGTCCCCACTGCCAGGGCTGGTCCTTCTTCATAAGATTATTCAGTGGTTGAGAGACTTTAGAGAAGTCCTGAATGAATCTTCTATAGTAGTTGGTGAGTCCAAGGAAACTTCAAACTCCTTTGATGTTTTTAGGTGTGGGCCACTCAAGAATCGCCTCCACCTTTCCTTTTTCCATTTTAATTCTGTCAGTATTTACTATCATTCTAAGGAATTCGACTTCTTTTTGCTTAAAGAAGCATTTTTCAGGCTTTAGGAACAGGTCATGCTCCTTTAAGTGTTTTAAGACTTCTTGGATGATTTTGTCATGTTCTGCTTCATCATCTGTTTTTGTAAAGATCATTATGTCATCAATATAGACTATGACAACTCCATCTAAATCAGCAAAGATTTCGTTCATCATCTGCTGAAAAGATGCTGGGGCATTGCATTGTCCAAAGAACATTACTAGTGGTTTGTAGGCTCCGGAGTGGGAGATGAAAGCTGCCTTCCATTCGTCCCCTTCTTTAATTCATATATTGTTATAGCCCCATTGAAGGTCTAATTTTGTGAAGAGCTTTGCCCCTTGGAGCTTATCCACCAACTGACTTATAAGTGGTAAGGGGTAGTTGTTTTTGACTGTCCATTCATTTAGGTAGTGGTAGTCTTGGACCAGTCTTTTCTTTCCATCCTTCTTTGGTATAAAAAAGATGGGAGATGTTTGAGAGGACCTGGATGGTTGAATATAACCTTTTCAGGTTTGTTCTTTGATGAAACTTTTTAGTTCCTCCATTTTGTCCTTACTCATTGGGAAGATTTTTGCCTTTTTGGGTTGAAAGCCAGGCTTCAGCTTTATCTCATGATCCCAGGGTTTCCTGAGAGGGTGTCATTCCAATTTTCTTTTGCTGAAGATGTCTAGGAACTGATGGTATTCTTGAGGGACCATTTCTTCAAGGGTTGGTTCCTTTTTCTTGGGTACTTTGAGGTTTTTAATGAACCCATGCATGGTCGAAGCATGCTTTAGTTCTTCTTCTTCCTCATGTGCCAAGATTGTGCCTTGATCTGAGAGCATGTAGCAGGACCTTGGACATCTTAGTAATCTAGGATTAATTTCACTTTGTGAGTCATGCTTTCCACAGAATTTTTTGTTCCATCTACATTGAAGATGGGTATTTCCCTTTCTAGCTTTTCTAGTGGAAGTTTTGTTACGAAAATCCCCTTTTCTTCACTTCTTTCCTATCTTCTTGCCACCTTTTCCACCTTTGCCGCTTTGTTGCCAACCTCTTAGCTAAGTCCTTACCTTTGGACTCTGCTCTAACCTTCCTTTGACCTATGCCTGGACCCTTTAGTACCTTTCCCACGTTCATCTCCGCTTGGTTACCACCTGCTTCTTATCTCCTCCCTATCACCTCCGATCATTGTTGCCATCTTTGTGCCTACCTACACATAGCTTCCATCAGCCTCCCCTTAGCTGGTCTGTGCACATACCCAGTAGTATAAGTAGGGACCATTCCTGTAGAATACCCCAAGCTTAGTCTGCCCAATCAGTAGTGCCATTCTAGGCCCATTCCTAGTGAGAGTGTCAGCCTCTCCTAGTGTCCCTCTTGCCTTGCACCTCTCGTTGTCCTGCTTGTCTTCTGGTTTGGTCCTAGTTCGGCGCTGCCCTCGGCTTGTCGTAACAAGTTTTACTTGTTTGGCCCATTTTTGATCTATAAAGATGCTATTTGCACCACTATCCAATAAGGCCTTGCACTGATGTCTCTTGTGCTTGGTAGTGGGGTGTGCAATAGAGATATCCATGAAGATCTCATATTGAACCTTGGGGTTTCAGATGAGAATCTGATCTGGGAAGTTGGAGTCTGTATATTTTTTTTTTGTTTTCTTTGACCAAATTAAGCCTGTATTCCCATGCAGCAAGCTCCTTGCTTGGAGACCCAGTCTTGGTTGGTAAGTGTACCCTATAAATAGGAGACGATGGTTCTGAGTAGCATGTGGAGGAGGTATCAGAATTGTCTTTGAAGTCTTGTCCATATTGTACATAGGGGGAGAGAGAAGCAAAACCATTTTTTGTGTTTAGTGTATTTTCTTTTGGCTTCTGAGGTCCCAGATCCCTCAGTTGCCATAGCCTTTTCCTGCCTTCTTCATTTCTGTGTCATGGAGATTGAAGAAGTATGCCTTCATGGCATTGAAGTCCATTCCTTCTATTGTCTTTTCTCCAGGCACTTCTTCTTTCTTTTCCTCATCTTTCTTCCCTTTGGTCATTGCCCTTACTTGTGGGCATTGCCCTGCTCCTATATTCTTCTTCCTACAGTCCAACTTATGCCTTCCCCCTAGGAATTTACACTCTATGCATTCCCTCTTGGGGTCTTTACAATCTCGAGCAAAGTGTCCTTCTTTATTGCAATTGAAACAGATATTCTTCTTGGCAACAGCTCCTACATATGTCCATGGGCTGCCCTCTTCCTCTGTAAGTTCAGGCTTGTCCTTCCCAATAGTTACTTGAGGACTGTCCCATGGTGGAACTCTCTTTTCCTTGAATGGTGAATGATTCCATTCTGGTTCCTTGAGTAGTAAGGGAGTCCATATATTATTGTATACAATCCTTCCTTCCTCCATTGTAGAAGATTTGGCACATTAGATCTTTGTTTACTGCCTTTTCTAGCAGTCTCACGCTGTTAGGATCTGCTTCAGTCAGGTCTCCTTTTGTGTCATAGTAGTGTCCCAGCCATCTGATTAGGAAGTCTTGGATGGTTTCATTTTTGTATTGTTGACATCTTTCCAATTTCATGTGTGCTTCGTCAATCTTGTTTATTGCTTTGAAATGCTGGTCCATTACATCCCAAAGTGATTCTATTGTTGGCCATATGGCGTCTCCTTCCATGAATCTTGTTAGGTATTGCTATGACCATTGCTCTACTCCATGGTTGTCTCTTTCTCCATCTTTCGGTCCCACTCTTGTAAGGATAGCAACTATCTTGTCCTTGTTTGCGACAAATGTTTCCTGATTTCCATCTAGGTACAATTGGATTCATATTTTCCAGCTATCATACAGTAACCTCAAAAACCCTTTCCATGTTGGCCTGGATGGTGATGTACTTCACACACCACCAAACAGCATAGGAATTACAATTAGCTTTGGTGGAGTTATAAATAGTATATACTCCCGGCTATGAAATTGCCCCCTGAGTCATGTGATTTTGTTCACACAATATGGAGATATGATTGATTCAAAACACTAATGTCATGGAAAGGGTTTTTGCACTTTTGGATTGATGACTAGAATCTCACTCAAATCATACAATAATTATTATTGTTTGTTGATATATACAAACAGACATATATAATTAGCACATCTGAGTTTAAAAAAGTTCCCACACTTCCTGATTCTCTATTTCCATCATGGTCAGATCTCTTTCTCTTACTCAACAAAGTACCATCCTCTCCTTGCTTGATGCTGGCCATTCTGGTGAAGCCATTGCCAAGCAAACTGGTGTTAGCCCTTCTACCATATCCAAACTTCACTCCAAAGAGCATTCTGCTCTTCCCAAGGCTGTAGGAGGTCACCCTCCCAAGCTTTCCCCTACCAATATTCAACATGCTCAACATCTGATTACCTCTGGAAAGGCTGAAAATGCTGTCCAAGTAACCAAATCTCTTACCAACATCATCAACCAACCTCTTTCTGCCAGTACAGTTTGCCTTCATTTGAAGAAAGCTGGTATGAAAGCTGTGGTCAAGTCCAAATGTCCTCTTCTCTCTGCTAGGCATTGCAAGGCTCACTTGGATTTTGCTTATGCCCATAAAGATTGGACTGTAGAGGATTGGAAGAAGGTAATATGGTCTGATGACACCAAAATCAATCACCTAGGATCAGATGGATGCAAATGGCTTGGAAAAAGGCAGGTGAGGGACTCAGTGATAGGCTGGTGGATGGAACCCTCAAGTTTGAGGGAGGTTCTCTGATGATGTGGGGCTGTATGACTTGGGATGGGGTTGGATTTGCCACTAAGATTGATGGAAGGATGGATGGGGACCTCTACCTTCAGATTTTGAAGGATGAACTCCAGCAAACCCTGGAGTATTATAGTCTCTTTCTTCCTGACATCATCTTTCAACAAGACAATGACCCCAAGCATACCTGCAAAAAGGTCAAGGAGTGGCTAGAGGAGCAAGAATTCAAGACTATGGTTTGGCCTGCACAGTCCCTTGACCTGAATCCCATTGAACATCTCTGGGGTTGGCTGAAAAGAAGGCTTGCAGAGCATGAAAACCCTCCTAATGGAATTCATGAATTGTGGGAAAGAGTTTAAGTGGAGTGGGACAGAATACCAGTTGAGGAATGTAGGAAACTGATTGAGAGCATGCCTAGAAAGGTTCAGGCAGTGATTAAAGCAAAAGGAGGCTATACCAAGTACTAAAGTGTTGAAATATCCTGTTTGATTCAAAAGTGCAAAAACTCTTTCCATGATGTTACTGTTTTGAATCAATCATATCTCCATAGCATGTGAACCAAATCACATGACTCAGGGGGTAATTCCATAGCCAAGAGTGTGTACTATTTATAACTCCACCAAAGCTAATTGTAATTCCCACACTGTTGGTGGTGTGCTTCACACACCACCATCCAAGCCAACATGGAAAGGGTTTGAGGTCACTGTATATGGTGATGAAGTGTGGTGCAAACCATGGCTCATTTTTGTGGGGCTTGTAAGTCAGAAACTTCAATGCTAACTAATATACATGTCTATTAATGATTTTCCTAGTTCAACTCAGAACTCTAGAATTGAGTAACTCTGGGTTGTGTTGGCAACCTACACCACTTAAGGCTTTGGCTACCACTCAGTAGACTTGCTAGAGATCAGGAGGATGATGTGGGGGAATCAATCAGGACTTGACTGAAGTCTGGTTGTTGTTTGGATTCAGACTATATACTACAAGGTACTCTAGGGCAGGCATGTGAATACTTACTAAGTAGTGATGTCATTGTGGAGTGGGAAAGTAGATAAGAGTCCAGACTAACAGTAATTAAGGATGCATGTAGATAAGGGGTCTAGAATGAGTGTGACTTAAGTGAAAGGTTTTGACCTGGACTTGGTCAGGTGATATGTCTCATGGTCATGTGATAGTGGTCATGTGACTTGATAAGATAAGATAAAGAGTGAAATCATAACATTACCCCCCTCCTATGAATCACATTCCAGGCAATTGAAGGGAACTTGAGAGGGTTCTGTCACATTCTGATAGGAAAAGAAAAGAGAATCGAAGTCTGTTTGAAGGATGCAAAGTTTCTGGGGTGCTGCCGGGTTCAAAGCATAAAAGTCTTTTATAGTGCCCTGTGCATTCTTCAAGTGGCTCTGAGGTTCCCAAGTATGGTCTTTCTCTTCATAGCCCTTCCAATAAACCAAGAATTCCATGGTTCATCCTTTGAGACATGAGTTGACAATGTAATCTACTTTGAACTCAGGTTTGTCTCCTTCTGTGCCTATAACAGGTCCTGGGGCAATGACGGGTTGATTCTCAAGGTGCTCTTTGTATGGTTTTACTTGGGAAATGTTAACTGTAGGGTGGATTCAAAGCGTCTTGGGGAGCTGAAGTTTTATGGCATTCAGGCCAGAAAGTTCTATGATCATGTATGGACCGATCCATCATTCAGTGAGCTTCTTTGATGCCTGACTTAGTTTGATGTTCTTGGTAGAGAGCCAAACTTTATCTCTGATGGAGTATTCTGGTCCCTTGGAGTGGTGTTTGTCCACTTGAACCTTCATTGCTTTTTCAGCTTTTTTGAGAGATGCCCTAGCTTGCTCAAGCATCTTGGAGAAGTCATCACCAAAAGAGGTGGCTGCTTCATTCTTAAATTTGATGGGTTTGATTCCCATCCTTGGTTCGTAGGTTTTAGTGACCTTGAACAGTGTCTTTTTGATTGCAGAGTGAAGTTGGTTATTAAAGGTGAATTGGACAAGAGGCAACCATTTGGCCCAAGAATCTTGCTTTTCAGAGGTAAAAAGTCAGAGGTACTGCTGTAGATCTCAATTAACTCGTTCCGTTTGACCATCAGTTTGGGGATGAAAGGCTGTGGACATTCAGAGATTGATCTTAAGCATCTTAGCAAGATTCTTCATTAATTTGGAAGCAAATTGTGGACTGTGGTGTAAAAACAAAAATGTGCTTCAATGTGAAGCATTAGAAAGGTGGTGGGGCGATGTGTTTGTCCCAGGGAGTCTCAAAGCAATAGCAAATGGCCAGAAATGTATAATAAAGGAGTGGTAAAGAGCATACCACCAGTGTGGACAACTCCTATGGGGGCCTTCTCCAAAAAAGAACTGGACTCCAGACTTCCTAATGCATTCTTGGACTTCTGTGCACAATGCAGACAGTGAGGGAGGGCTAGGACCGGGCGTTCAAGCTTATACCTGGCATTCTAACAATGATGGAGAGCCGAAAAACGCTGTTAGATAAGTAATGACATGCCTATGTAGTGCTCAGCTAACATGAAACAATGTCAAATAAGTAAAAATAGCCAAACTGGCCCAAAACAACATAAACTGGTCACAAACAAACATACCCAGCTGGTATAAATCAAGTCCGGCTGGTTGTAGCACATGCCAGTTGTGTAGGGAGTCAAAACCGGCTGTAAACATACTGGGAAACCAGCCAGTCTACTGGTATAGTACCAGCTTGACCGGCATAGCGCTGTGTGAGTACTGGTAAATGGCACAAGAAGTGATGTCCTCTGGAATAAACTAAGTCCATCTGGTTGCAGCACATGCTGGTCATGTAAGGAGTCAAAACTGGCTGTAAACATACTGGTAAACCGGCCAGTCTACCGGTATAGTACTGGCTTGACTGGCATAGCTTTGTGTGAGTACCGGCTTGATCATAGTATCGTCAGGCACCCTATAAGGCCTGAATACACATGTAGGGAACAATAGTTCCCTACAGCAGTCCGAGATAATTGAGTGGGGGAGTCCATGATGCTTCCAGACATGGTCTTGATAAAGTTCGGCTGTGCTGAGTGACATAATTGTTTTATTGGTGGGTATGAATTCCACCTCTTTGGAGAAACAATCTACAACCACAAGGATCGTGTCATGTCTGCAGGAGAGCGGTAGGTTAGTAATGAAGTCCACAGATATGTCTTGCCATGGACCATTGGGAATGGGATTGGGAATTAATTCTCCCAAGGGGGCCTTATTCGTTGGCTTCATTCATGCACAACGATTGCACCTTGAACAGTAGTTAGTGACCTGTGCTTGAAGGCCAGGCCCAGTGTTAACTACCATTCCGAGGAATTCAACCTCTTTCTGCTTAAAGAAGCATTTTTCTTGTTTCAAGAATAGGTCATGTTCTTTTAACCTTTTTAGAGCTTTGTGAACTATCTTATCATGTTCTTCTTCATTGTCCGTTTTTGTGAAAATCATAATGTCATCAATATAGACAATGACAACGCCATCCATATCAGCGAATATCTCATTCATCATTTGTTGAAAGGTGGCAGGAGCATTGCATTGTCTGAAGAACATGACTAGTGGTTCATAAGCCCCTGTGTGTGAGATGAAGGCAGCTTTCCATTTGTCTCCTTCCCTTATCCTTATATTATTGTATCCCCATCGTAAGTCCAGCTTTGTAAACAGCTTGGCTTCTTGGAGCTTGTCCACTAGTTGACTGATGAATGGCAAAGGATAATTGTTTTTGATGGTCCGCTCATTCAGGTATCAGTAATCTTGTACCAGTCTTTTCTTTCCATCCTTCTTGGGGATGAAGAAGACTGGTGAGGTCTCAGGGGAGCATGATGGTCGAATATAACCCTTTTTGGTTTGTTCTTTGACAAAGGATTCCAGTTCCTCTATTTCATCTTTGCTCATTGGAAATATCTTGGCCTTGTTTTGGTTGAAAGCCAGGCTTCAGCTTTATCTTGTGATCCCAAGGTTTCCTTAATGGGAGGTGTTCTGACTCTTTCTTGCTAAAGACATCTAGAAAGTGATGGTATTCTTTCAGAACCATTTCTTCAAGAGTCAGTTCCTTCTTCTTTGGTACTTTGAGGTTTTTGATAAACCTATCCACAGTTGAAGCATGCTTGAGTTCTTCTTCTTCCTCTTTTGCCAATTGTGTTCCTCGGTCTGACAGCATATAGCAAGACCTTGGACATCATGCCATCTTAACTTCTCCTTTCATCCAATCTATGGTTGGGTTATGTTTAGCCAACCAGGTATACCCTAAGATCATGTTGTTTTTGCCTAGGTTAGTGACTTCCATGACCAGGTGTTCACGGTGTCCTTTATAATCAAGGATTATTTCTGCTTTATGCATGACACTTCCTGCAGAATTCTTTGTTCTGTCGACATTGAAGACAGGGATCTCCCTTTCAAGTTTTTCTAAGGGGAGCTTTACTTGTTTGGCCCATTCCTGGTCTATAAAGACTCTGTTCATGCCACTATCCAATAGGGCCTTGCACTGATGTCTTTTGTGCTTGGTAGTGGGGTGTGCAATCAAGATATCCATGAGAATCTTGTACTGCACCTTGGTATTGCATAAGAGGATTCATTCTGGGAAACTATCCTCATAAATATTTTTTTCTTTTTCTTTGACCAAATTAAGTCTGCATTCCTATGCAGCAAGCTCCTTTGAAGAACCTTCAGTGCTAGCAAGTGCTATATCACAGTTGCTTCATGGAGACCTGGTCTCGGTTGGTAAGTGTACTCTATAGATAGGGGAAGTAGGTTCTGAGTCAGAAGAGTAGCATGTAGAAGAACCATCATCGTTGAAATCCTATCTATACTGTACATATGGGGAGAGAGAAGAGAAGCTATTTTTTGTGTTTAAGAATTGTTCTTTTGGCTTCTGAGGTCCCAGATCCCTCAGTTGCCATATCCTCTTCCCATCTTTTTCATTTCCATATTGTGTAGGTCGAAGAAGTAGGCCTTCATGGCCTCATAGTCCATTCCTTTAATAGCCCATTCTCCTTTGGGCTCTTCCTTCTTCTCCTCTTCTTTCTTCTTTTCCTCTTCTTGACCCATTGCTCTTACTCTAGGGGGTCAAGAAGCTTCTGTTCCTTTCTTTTGACAGTTGACCTTATGCCCTCCACCCAAGAACTTGCACTCTGTGCATTCTTTCTTTGATTTTGGACAGTTGCAGGTGATATGTCCATCACCTGTGCAATTGTAACACTTGGAGTTTCTCTGTCTGATTGCTCCAATGTCCATTGGTTGTCCTCGACCTCTGTAGGTTTGGGCTTGGCCCTCTTGATGATTGGAGGTGTAATGATGCTGTGAAGACTCTTTTCCTCGTAACTTGAACAATTCCATACTAGCTCCCTTCTTGAGGAGGGTGTCAACATAGTCTTGGATACAGTCCTTTCATAGATCATTATAGAAGATCTGTTCCATTATTACTTCATTGACTGCTGCTTCTAGAAGACGAACTCCATTTGGGTTATCCTTGGATGGGTCTCCTTTTGTTTCATAATAGAGGCCCAACCATCTTGCTAAGAAACTCTGAATGTTCTCATTCTTGTATTGCTGACATCTTTCTAGTCAGGCTCTTGCTTCATCTACTGTATTTACCAATTTGAACCTTTGGTCCATGAAGGTCCAAAGGGTGTCAGGTAATGGCCAGGCTGCCTTGTATTCCATGTATCTTGTAAGGAGCTGTCTAGCCCATTGTTCTGCTCTGTTCTTGTCTTTCTCTCCATCCTTGGGTCTTATTCTGGAGAGGATTGCGATGGCATTGTCTTCACTAGTGACAAAAGACTCCTTATTGCTTTTTAGATATACTCCCATGTGGAGTTTCCAACTATCATATCTTTCATGCAATCCATCATATTGTCCTGGCTCAGGCACTACTTCTACTTTCTTATTGACCTTCACCTCTACGTTCCTTGTCTCTTGTACTCCGCTGGCCCTTTGCAGGGTTCAGAGTTGGTCCTTTAGGTTATTGATCTGGTCAACCAATTCTTGGATGTGCTCTGTGGTTGCCATTGGTGCAGGATCTGGTACAGGCGGCAATTGAGAGATCCAGTCTGGCGATGAGGGTTGGTCGCCTAGTGGATTCTCTAAGGAGTCATTGGTTTCTGAGTCGACAAATGGGAGCTGGTTCTGGTAAGGGTACCATGACGTGCTGTTCTTCTTGTGGAACTGGGGTTAATTCCAGTTCTGGGGAGAGGCAGGGTGTGTGAAGGTCTTGTAAAGCTATCAACCCTTCTCATAATTTGGCTAGGAGTTCAACTTCTCTTTGTATCTGAAGTCAAGGGTCTTCATGGAGCTGTACTTGTAAGACTCTGACCCTGAATGTGAGAGCTTGGTCTTCTGGGATGCCGTGTGCTTCTAGAAGCTCTGCATCAAAGGGTTCATTATCCCTTATCCTATTTAGGAGGTAGGGAAGGAAATTGTGGTGCTCAAAGATGTTTACCAGAGGTTCTGGTGCTGGAGTTCGGTAAAGGTATTCATTGTCTTCTTCTGTTGGCAACCTCTACCACTTAAGGCTTTGGTCACCACTAGTAACTTGCTATAGAGTCAAGAGGAATGATAGAGGGGAATCAACCAGGACTTGACTGAAGTCCAGTCATTGATGACATTTGGTTTATATACTACTTACAGGTTTAGGGCAGGTCAGAGATAAGTGACTAAGCTACTATGTCATTAGTGATGTCATTGGTCTAGACTAATGGAGATTAAAAAAGCGTGTTAGATAAGGGTCTAGAGTGAGTGTGAATGAAGTGAAAGGGTTTGACCTAGACTTGGTCAGGTGACATCTCCCATGGTCACATGACAATGGTCATGTGACTTGATAAGATAAGATAAGCAGAGAATTTGTAACATCTTCTGGATTATAGTGAATCCACTCTTGTTCTTGCTCCCTCTGTATATCACTGTAGGGAGTGGACTGGTGTCTTCCAATTGGGTCCTCTGAGTGGACTCACTTGTTGGGGGTGGTTGCTCTTGTTTGGGCTAATTTACCATTCCAGAAGTGGTACCTTCTGGTTTGGTCAATGTACCTGTCATTTGGATTGAATGAGAACTCTTGTCAATACTCATAATTGTTTCCAAATTGGATCTCCTTTGAGAGGCAGACCTCAATCTCCTTGGACTTGGGGAAGGGGTGGTATGGGAATATCCAAAATTTCTTAAAGAAGTGTGGATCTTAGTCAACACCAGCTTCTACTCTATCAGGTCAAAAACCTTTCCAACTAGAGCCTTCGAAAATCATATGTAAGTTGGGTCGACAGGCACAAGACCACTCTTTCATTGATGACCAACTGTGTAGTAGTAATTCTAAAATGAATGTACCTCATGAGGATGCAAGCCTAGGCTCCTTCAAAACTAAAGTGTGCTGAGGCAGTGTTTAAACCGATTAAGGGCTCTCGAGCCCACCCCTTGACAACCAGCTTAAGGCTCAGTTGACCTTCTCTTGCTTACAGTGAGGGTGTATGTAAAAGTGAAGAGTGCTCAAATGAGCGGGTGAAAATGTGAAGTGGTAGGTAAGCCCCTTTGCCCCTAGGGTCCCAAGTTGTTGCAAACAACGGCAAAGTAATGAGATAGAGTGGTAGGGAAAGCAAGTATAGTCAAGTTCTAATGTTGGCAACCTACACCACTTAGGCTTTGGCTACCACTCAGTAGACTTGCTAGAGATCAAGAGGATGATGTGGAGGAATCAACCAGAACTTGACTGAAGTCTGGTTGTTGTTTGGATTCAGACTATATACTACAAGGTACTCTAGGGCAGGCATGTGAATACTTACTAAGTAGTGATGTCATTGTGGAGTGGGAAAGTAGATAAGGATCTAGACTAACAGTAATTAAGGAAGCGTGTAGATAAGGGGTCTAGAACGAGTGTGACTTAAGTGAAAGGTTTTGACCTGGACTTGGTCAGGTGATATGTCTCATGGTCACGTGATAGTGGTCATGTGACTTGATTAGATAAGATAAAGAGTGAAATCATAACAGGTTGAGGTGGGAAGTCAATTTGTGTGCTGCTGGAAGGCATTTTTCATGTGGCTTGAGAGACTTCATGGCCTTGACATCAAGAAGGAAGGCCATTTATGTTACAATATTTTTGCTTCATCCTGGTCTCCTTCTTGTCTCTGAATGCATTTCATTTATGTATCTGCATCTGCATGCAAGGTACCTACAATTCCTTGTAACCTTCTCGCTGGACAAGTTCGATTACTCCTTCACTGTTTCAGTTCTTACTTAACAATCTTCTTCTTCTGGACATTACCTCCTAACAGCGTTCTCTCGCACGCTGTCGTGATCCTCATAGCCATCCGCAGTAGTTCTTTCACCTTCTATCGTTTTCTATGCCTGCCTTTATCTTGGTCCGTGCGCATCTCCTCTGGGTATATAAGTAACTAGAACTTTGCTTGTAAAACCCAAGCTAAACCTGCACAATTCCACCTCCTCTGATCTGGACTTGTCCTTGCCTGAACAGTTGCCTCAACTGTTCTCCTTTTGCCTCTTTGCTTGTTGTGAGACGTTGTGCCTCTTCGTGAGTGCCTCCTCGCAAAGGAGCTCTTGTCGTCTGCAGTCCAGAAGGACGTGCTCTGTAACAAAAGGTTTAGCTTTCCCTTTTCCCCTCCTGCCATTGGAGTAGGGAACCCCCTTGTCAAATATGTTATCACCACCCCGAAGAATATCTGAGTCGCCTAACCCAAACTACCCACCAGAAACACTGCATCATCGCAACGCTTTATTAGAACAAGCTATCCGCAGATCCATCGCTAGAGGAGAGTCCACTGAGCCTGAACCCATCAAAGTCGAAGAACCAGAGCCTGCCATCAGACCTGGAAGTTCTTCTGATCCTTGGGCTGCACCTATCCTGCAAATTGTATGTCGTCCTGAGCACAACACATCTACAGCTCTCCCACTTTCTGCCTACACTGCCCTAACACCGGTTATACCTGTCCAACCGATCCATCTGCTACCACCTCGTCATCCTCCTTCCCCAGATCCTTCTGATAACGAAGACTCAGATGAAGACATGTCTTCTAAGCCTACTGAAATCAAGATCAGTGTCCCTGCTGATTATGATGGAGATTCCTCCTCCGCTGAGTCCTGGATTCTCTCAGTAGATACCTACCTGCTAATCAATAGAGAAATCTATACCTCTGATGACCGACAAATCGCTTTTGCTCTCTCTTATATGAAAAAGGACTCTGCCCTTGCCTGGGCTACTGTTATCCGCCAGTAGGCCATGAACAAGTCTCCCCCTTCCTTTGGAATGTATAAGGCATTCAAGGAAGCCTTTCAGGTAGCTTTCAAGCTTGTAGATTCCTCCGCAGATGCTATGAAGAAGCTTGTCGCCTTGCGACAGAATACTGTCTCAGATCTGCACAAATACATCTCCGAATTTCGCATCCTATCCACCACAGCTGCCCTTACTAACGACCTCGCCCTCATCGGCCTTTTTGAACAAGGCCTGCATCAATACCATCGCGCCAGGATGGCTGGATTAGAAACTATGCCGAAGAAGATTTTGGACTGTTACTCTAAGGTCAAGCAGTTCGAAGCCAACAGGATTCAGATGGCTCCCAGAGTCACCACTTCCACTACCAGGACACTCCCCACCCGCACTTTTCCCCAAAGATCATTTTCCCCTCGCACCCCTGCTAGAGACCCCAATGCCATGGACATTGATGCCCTGAACCAGTCTGCTGACGAACAAAAGAGATGCTTGGAAAATAGGCTGTGTTTCATTTGCAAGCAAAGTGGCTGTTCCACTAGGAACCATCCCAATCAGTCAACCTCTGCTCCACCTCGCCCCCCTCACAACCCCAATAGGATTCGCGCTGTGCAGACACAGCCCAACAATGACTTGACGCAATACATCAACTCCCTCACTGCCAGAGGGAAGACTACCCAACAGATCCTCCAGGAACTGAAGCAGAGCTTCGAACCTGTCCAGGAATCCATTGCCTCTATCACAGAAGTAACTGAGGATTTTTGAGAAGGAGAGATGAGTCAATGCTACCTCTTCATAATATCGCCCATGTAACTCTATCATCTGAGTCTGAGAAATCAATTTGAATTCGAATCAAACTCTCTCATGGGACAAAAACCGTCGACACCACTGCGCTCATTGATTGTGGAGCCACCAGAACTTTCATTGACCACCGACTAGCCAAAAGACTTGGCCTCCCTTTCCATCCCCTTTTCGAATCTATCCAAGCACTAAATGTAGATGGAACTTCCAATCAGGCAGGAACAATCCGCTTCTTCTCCAATGCCACCGTTACTTTCCCAGAATGCACAGAAACCCTCCGCTTCATGATTATCGGTCTTGGAAGACCCCAGATCATTCTAGGGATGAACTGGCTTGCTGATCGAAACCCTACCATAGACTGGAAGAACAGGACTCTTTCCTTCCCAACGGAACCCCTCCCCATGAATGAAGACACTTCTGAATGGTATCTCCTCCAATGGTTAGGACTGGATGATAACAGGAATATCAAGTTAGGACTAGTAGAAAGGAATGCTTGGCTGACCGCCAAAACCATATGCAAAACCACTATCGCTACTGAAATCGCTCAAAAAGATGCCAAAAAGGAAGTCACCCTCCCTGAAGCATATATCAACTTCTCTGATGTCTTCAAAGAAAAGAATCATGACATCCTCCCTCCCCATCGCCCTTATGACCATGTCATCGAGCTTAAAGACTCATTTGTCCCTAAACGAGCCAAAGCTTATGCTCTAAACCCCGCCGAACTAGAAGCTTGTAGGGCTTTCATCGAAGAACATCTTTGCACTGGACGAATTGTAGAATCCAAGTCACCACAAGCATCCCCTCTCTTCTTTGTCCCGAAGAAGGATGGATCGCTCTGCCCTTGTCAAGATTACAGGTATCTGAATGAGCATACTGTCAAGAATGCCTACCCACTCCCACTCATCTCCAACCTCATCGATCGAATGAAGCACTCAAAGTACTTCTCCAAGTTCAACATTCGTTGGGGGTACAACAATATCCACATTCATGAAGAAGACCAGTGGAAAGCTGCGTTCATCACCCCCCTTGGCTTATATGAGCCCACCATCATGTTCTTTGGGCAATGTAACTCACCGCCCACTTTTCAGGCATTCATGAATTGGGTCTTTTGTGACATAACCCCAGAAGGATGGTTAGATATTTTCATGGATGATCTTGGAATACATTCCTCTACTTTCCCTGATCACATTGATCGCACCCGTAGAGTTCTAGCTCGCCTCCGAGAGCATGGGTTAACACTCAAACTCTCAAAGTGCACCTTTGACGCTCCAGAGATTGAGTATTTAGGGATCATCGTTGGAAACAGACAAGTATGCATGGACCCCATCAAACTCTCCACCATTGCCAAATGGCAACTCCCATCCACTGTTAAATCTGTTCACTCTTTCCTTGGTTTTTGCAACTTTTACCGAAAATTTATCCCTAACTTTGCTGATATCGCTGCCCCTCTTAACCTCCTCACTAAGAACGCCCAGCCTTGGATTTGGCAAAAAGCCCAGGAAACAGCGTTCCTCCAACTAAAAGACATCTTTTCCTCCGCCCCAGTCCTTGCTCTCCCAGACACATCCAAACCCTTCTTCCTCATGACCGATGCCTCTCTTATCGCTGTCAGAGCTATCCTTATGCAGAAGGATACTAATGGAGATTCCCATCCGTGTGCCTATTACTCTTGCACTCTCAATGATGTGGAACGAAACTACAACATTTATGATAGAGAACTCCTCGCAGTTATCGATGCCTTGGAGGAATGGCAGCAGTATCTCCTGGGGACTGACCACCCTGTCACTGTTTTCACAGATCATAAAAATCTCTCCTTTATGAAAGCCCCCCAAAAACTCTCCTGTTGCCAAGCTTGCTGGAGTCTCTTTCTCCAGGAATATCATCTTCTCTGGACCGTACTCCCTGGTACTGCCATGACCCCTGCAGACGCACTCTCCCACTGTCACGACATCGACACCTCATCCGATAACATCCATCCCATCCTCGCCGACCCCAAAATCATCTCTGCCTTAGACCTGGCACTCGTTTCAAAGATCGCCAGTTCTTCTGCCTCCAATCCACTTGTCTTAGAAGCCCTGCATGCCATGGAGAAATCTCTTCCCCTTTTCCCTCGTTCTTCACTTGCGGACTGGCATTATGACGCTCCTCATCTCTACTACAAAGGCCGTCTTTTTATTCCCCCTGATGCACCCCACGAGCTGATCTCTTCCCTTCACTCCTCTCCTAGTGGGGACCATGAAGGCCTTTTTTGCACTTATGCTCGCCTCTCCCACGACTATTGGTGGCCTGGCATGCACTCCTTTATCTTTCGTTTCATTTCAGGATGCGCGGTATGCCAAGCTTCTAAACCGAATACCCATCCCACTGTACCACCTCTCTCACCCCTCTCCACCTCCGCTGTGCGTCCATTTCAGCAGATCTCTATGGACCTCATCACCGATCTCCCCCTTTCTAACACCTTTGACTCCATCTTGGTCGTGGTCGACCATGGCCTTACGAAGGGGGTAATCCTCCTCCCTTGCAACAAAAATATTTCCGCTGCTGGTGTAGCATCACTCTTTTTCCAGCATATCTTTCCAAGATTTGGACTTCATGACTCCTGCATATCTGATAGAGGACCTCAGTTCGCCTCCTCCTTCGCTAAAGAGCTAGCTAGACTCCTCCAATATGATGTAAAACTCTCCTCTGCATACCACCCACAGACTGATGGCCAAACCGAGAGAGCCAATCAGGAGCTCGAAGTTTATCTTCAGATCTTTTGCCAAAGATCCCCTGGTACCTGGAGTACCTTACTGCCAACTGCAGAATTCTCTCACAACTCTGCAGCACATTCATCCACCCACCAATCGCCATACTACCTCATGATGGGATATGAACCTAGAGCCTATCCTCCAATAGGGAAGACTTTCGTTCCCTCTGTAGAAGAACGTCTCACCACCCTTGCTGAAGCACGGAAAGAAGCACTAGCTGCTCATTCCACCGCCCAACGTCTCATGAAGGAGAGACTCACTACCAAATTCATACCATGGAAGGTTGGAGACAAGGTCTGGCTCAAAGCCACAAACCTTAAACTCAGGTACCCGTCAAAGAAGCTTGCTCCAAAAATGGAAGGACCCTTTGAGATTACTAAGGTACTTTCCCCTGTGGCGTATCAACTGAAGCTGCCCCCCACATGGCGCATCCATAACATTTTCCATGCCTCCCTCTTATCCTCCTATCAGACCACGCCAGAGCATGGCCCAAACTTCGTCCCTGCGCCCCCAGATCTTGTTGAAGGAGAAGAAGAATATGAGATTGAGGCTATACTCTCTCATCGGAGTTCTGTTCATCGCCGCCAGTATCTAATCAAGTGGAAAGGATATCCCATGTTGGAGAACACATGGGAACCTGAACGAAACCTTTGTCACACTCCTGTTCTCCTCAGACAATATAAGAGATCTCTCTCCTCTTGAGCAATAATGCTCACCCCTCATCAGATCCTCATCATCGCTGCCATCTTTGCCACTATTTCCCTCACTGCTATCATCACCATACTTATTGTTATCCTGACTTCCATACCATCAACAACCATGCCACATCACGCCTAAAGTCATGACCTCTATCACGTCACCAACCTCACTTACTGCTTCATTGCCACCCCACCACCCTAGCTCCCCTGATGTCCCTAGATCCCCGTCTGCTGCTGTGCAAACTCCACAGGTTTCCATCTCCCCTCCGCACCTGCATCGCAGAGAGATCCCTGACTGGGCCCTGGAACGTCTTTATCCAATTACCTTACCTCGCTTTCAACGACTTGCCATTTATGCCCACATTTTAGACCATCCTCAGCTTTTGACCATCGCTGAAAGTGTTCCCCTTTTTAGACGTTCACTCCCTCTCTTGGAGGCTATTTTATTTTTCCATCAAACTTGTTCCCTTTGGTTGTTTAGTAATTCACCAAGGCTTTTATCTCCAAACCCCAACTTTGCCACCGCACAAGCTGCCATGCTTGATCAGCTCCGCCTTCATGCCTTAGATCTGATGGATCACCACCAATTTGGACGAATAATCTCCGCCTTCCCTCCTGGAGCCTTGGGAGACTTCCCACAGGCAATCCTCTTCTCTTTAAACGAGACAGATCTTGACAACTATTTAAACAATGATGTCCTGCATGCCTCCCAGGAATCCCCACCCCCTACTCGTCCTACCACTCCAGAGAACCCACTACTGGTTCACATCTCCTTACCATCTGCCGCACCACCGCCTGGCCTATCCCTACCATCTAATGTCCGTGTCCGAGACCTCCCCATGGGTATCACCATACTCTCTTCCCCCACTCGAGTCCTCCCCATCCCCACAGATGTCCAAGCTTGTCTTGCTGCCATGGATCTCTCCGGACACAGGTGTTACACCTGCAGACGATATGGACATCTGTGATGGAGCTGTCCGCAGTATAGGTGTCCCCACTGTTCCCTCTACACCCCTGGACATCCAGCCTCCCGCTGCCTCACCTCCCATTGCACTGCGTGCAATTGCTGGGGCCACGTGGCCGAAGCATGCCCATCCCTCCGATGTGGCCTTTGTGGAGCTGTTGGACACACCGTCCCAAACTG
>JBBPKI010000571.1:0-18816 GCA_038089155.1 Nevesoporus exiguus
CTAGCAATCTCTGTAAGTTCACGGTCACGAAGCCGTATGTCATCCATCTGATCCATTTCCTGGATCTGTGCTTGCTGGAATAGTATGTGGTAGTTTGACATGCGTCGGGCGATGAAACTACATTGCTTACTGCGGCTTGGACATCCTCGTCAGCTGCCGTCAAGCCTTCGGAACCTCTGGACGTGATCGTTCCCGACGCAATAAGAAGGTCTTGGTTTTTGATCGCATGGCCTTGAAGACCTGATGAAGGCGCAGATATGAGAGAAGGCATACGATATAACCTGTTCTAGAGCACGCACGTTCCATGTACACTCGTTGCTTCTTCCGAAATGTTGAGCTGAGTTCTTGCACCCTGGCAGCAAGCCCTCTTTGCACATTTTTGGCCGCAAGCACTTCATGCTGATTCTTATTTGAAGGCGGAAACGTATGGTCTTGGTCTGAGCCAATACGCTGTAACAGAGCGTGGCACCGCCGGAAGTCCTAGTGTGCAAAGGAAACACGTGTCAAAAGCGACCGTTGAGACAACAGAACGCAGCCACGTACTCTTGTTATATCGGTCGTGGCTGCCTCGATCTCTCTTTCTTCAGCCGTTCGGTCCGTGAATCCAGGGAGAACATGCTTTGAGTGTAGTCTTTCAAGGACGCCGACTTGGCGGCGGTGGTCGGCGCGCGAGATAACGGACATGGCATAGGGAACGCACTTTTAGCCTGGGTGCTGGTGAGTATGTCCTCGACCTGGTCTGAGAGATCGACCCTAGAGCCAGGTTGCACGTGAGACACGAAAACTCGTAATTAGACACGACAAAGATACCATTTTGGGGGTAGCGGAGCGTCCAGCGCGACGTGTCCCGCAGGGGTGGCTATGAGGTGTTCATGTTCGTCGCCCGGTTGGTAGGGGTCATCGTAAGACGATAGCGAACGCGAGAAGCGAGAGGACCTTGTTCTGGAGTCGCGATACGAGATGAACAAGAGGGTCCTCGAGCGGGTTGTGGGTGAAGAAGACGACGCTGTGGTCGACATTCGAGGAGGTGACGACGGACGGCGCTTGCCGTATGTGTCATCAGCGTCGTTACACAAACATGCGTCAACAACCGGCTGGCGTCGGGTACATCAGATCACCGTGGTGGAGGTGGACAACGCCCCGCTCAGCGAGCTGTGTCGGGCGGCGATGGACGTGGCCCTGTGCGAGGGGTGTGTTAAGATCCGGGCACGGAGGCGTCAGCGCGTGTTACCGGAAGCATTGAATTCAAGGCGTCGTTTCATCAGGTCCATCATCTTCCGAATCAACCTTTCCTTTATTTCTCTATCGACCGTCAAATCTCGCAACTTTATAGACCATCTCAATCTGGTCCTCCTCCTGCGATTCTTATCGTATCTCGTCCGATCGCTTCGCTTATGGTCTTGTGACTGCGCCGAGCTACTGTCTCCCCCACCCACATTCCTTAATCCTCCCGCTCGTCCTTCTCGCCAAATAAGGAGCGATCGTCCGCTCGAGTATAAAGTCAACCGTCACCCCCGCTGTCATCCCCGTCCCCGCTCTCCACATCGCTCTCTCTTGCTGATTCATACCCCTACCGGTATGCTGTGTCAGCCGTTGCCGTTTCCCTCGCCGTGACTGACTCTTTGTCAAAGTCTATTTTCTCTTGCCCCGATACACGCATCCGCCATGTGCAACCTCGAAACGTGGGTCTTCGTCATTGACAATACCCTTCTTGGATGTCTAACCCCGCCTTTCTGCCAGCGAAGGCACCAAGTACGGTTGCGGGGTAAGTGTCTCACGCCAGCTCTTTTCCCAAAATGTGGCTCACTTTCCTCGCGTAGCACTACAAAGTGGTGAGTACCGCTTCCGAGACAAAAAAAAGAGAGAGATGTGTGCTGACCGTCATCAAGACCCGCAAAGTTCGAAAAATTGACTGCTCAAGCCCGTACTGTGTCCATTCCTCTCGTCACTCTCGAAACTGCTCCGACTGTCACTGCGAGAGAGTACGTTGTCCGCGTCATGCCAGCGACCTGCACTCACTGTTCGCCAGTACCTTGGCCCAGACTCCAAGGAAACGATTACATTCACCACCCCCGAGTACTGTGTCTCTTGCCAGTACTGGTTCAAGGGCCCTGGTGCCCAACATCGTCGATGACCCACCGATTCACCCGGCATAATTTGCATTGGCATCTAATGATATGGTAACTTAGAGCTACTACTATTCGTTGCTACGCGTCCATTGCTTTGTTGTACTACAACATCTGTATCTAAAAGTCTACCAACGGAACACAACCCTGACGATGACGTCGCTACCATTTCACGATGACCTCACTCTCCACGGCCCGGTAGTCAGTCCGAAACAGCTTCCGTCGCCGTTCTTCTGCCACATCGTCCATGTCTGCGTCCCACCGTGTCCGGTCCGCGTCTTCCGGTCTACACATGTCTACTTGCACCCCCAGCGCAACGTGGTCCGCATGATCCAACTCATTTGAGCCCACCCCCGGCGACAGAGGTGGCGTTGACAACTTGTCCCAGTACGCCCTTTCGACCACTTTCGTCCACTCGCGGTTTCCCCATTTTGGACCCTGAAACGGAGCCTCACCCCACGTCTCTTCCCCCCCACCTGTCATCGAAACCCCGCTGTCCTGCCAATTCCTCACATACCCTTCTTCGTCCTCCATTCGCTCGGACGCCTTACCAATTGGGCGCAGCTGCCCACCCCCATTCACGCATCCCCCTGGACACGCCATCACTTCCACGTAGTCATACCCCTTCCCGTCCGCGTCTACCCCGTTCTTCCTCGCCCTCGCTCTAGTTGCGACCATGCGTCCGGCGGCGCCCCTTCCAACTTGAACGCCGGCCTCCTTTCCGACCTTTCTGACCACGTTCTGTAGATTTCGGAACCCGTAGCACTTTGCGCCTTTAAACACGACTTCTCCATTGCTCCGCTTGTATAGTATGTACTCTTCATAGTCAGATGTGCGTAGCGTCTTCGTGTTGAGGTCCAGTAGCTCCGGAGAAGCTTCCCTGGTAGCGGACATGAGTGAGTGGAGGTAGGAGCCCGAACTCGTACCCGGGTGAAGCAGCAGCTCGGGGATAACCTCTAGATTTTCCAGGCCGTCTTCTCCTGGGACCGGGAGAGACAGATCCCAGCCTCTCTCGCGCATAAGGAGGTCGAGTTCGCCCGTCGTGATGACACAGTCGACGTCCCGCGTTGAGTACATGTCGTTGTGAAAGTCCTGCCGAGATGCTTCGAGTTTTTTGTCATAACAGGGCATCACAGCGACATGATATATCTGATCAGGTCTATATGGTCGATGAAGCATTAATCAACAACACCTTCGATCTGCGCTGGAACGTACTGTTTTCCCCAACTGCTCGATAACCATGACTTGACCAGTGTCCCCATAATTTGCTGAGGGCTCTTTGTCCGGGAAATGAAAGGTAGCATCTCAGGATGAGTCTTTTCGGCATAGCATACCCATCCGGGACACGCGCTCGCCAACATTGGCAGCTTACCACTCCGTTTGCGTTCCCAAAATTCCCGCGCTTGCTCCAATAGAGAGATGTGTCGCGCAAAGGTCGTATCGTAGATATGTTCGAAGCCCAGCATCTGTGCGCAGAATGCCGCTATGCGTCGCATGACCTGCCTCACTCCAACAGGTCCAGCCGAGCTGCACGACAACGTCGCCGAGAGTGACGCCAGACACTGAGGCGCAATCGACAGCACCGGGACCTTGTGCGCTGGTGAATCGGCGGGAGGGTTGCCCTTCAAAAAGTTAAGTACTTCCGTGTGTGACTGTAGAGTGATCAACACCGATTCGGCCGACGTGATGCATCCACTTTCGGATTATATGAGCTAGACCACGGGAATGCGCACAAGACGGGATAATATACCTGCACGCCAGGCAATCACTTAGATTAATCTGTGCTTGTTGTAACTTTCGCCCCGATGAGTCAGGTGCCGCTGCGTCCTGCACGGAGGGTGTGGACGACACTTCGTAGTAGCTTCCAGACGAATCAATTCGAATTTCGGTCTGGAAGCGCGCCTTTCTATAGACCGGGAACGAGAAAAAGGGTAGGAAGAGTACATACAGAGGCAGACCCGACTCCTTTCATGTCCTCCGGGGCGTTAAGTTGCTCGACTGGCTTGATGCATGCTTGTGAGGGGGTGATGAAGTCGTTGAGGTCTGTCAACGTCTATTTGGGGGATGTAGGTCCCGGAGCACACATCACACCGCGCGATCACCTACCAGAGCACCAGAAAACGCCATCGACGTTGGAAAGAGGGAACAAGGAAAGGTATGAGGAAAAAGCAATCTCGGCTTAGCAATTCGTGAAGGACCGGAAACCGGAATATCACAGGCTCATAACTATATTGGGAAATCTTATCTAGATCTCGCACAAGCTAACTATAGTCAGTTCGAGTAGATAAGCAAGTCAGTAGGTAGCTCACCTCAGTCGTCGCGCAGTGCAATGGACTGAGGTGTTTGAGTACAAGGCAGACGTCCTATATATGACACAGAGTGTACTAAAGTAAAAGGAGAAAATACATAAAGTTGTGAGATATGGCTCTGCGCATTCCAAGGTTCGTATCTAGACCAGCGTCGTTGGTTCCTTGGACACAGCACCGTATCACCTCACGCAGCCCAAGACCACACGCATGAGTAATCCATGTCTTGACTCTTGAAAAACCCGCACCCAGGAATACAACGCGAAAGTGCCTGAGACACCGCTCAAACTGTGAGATCCAGGCGAAGCCAGTCTGAAACTTTTCGGTTTCAAAGCGTAATCGACATGGGAACTCCAGTCGGGGCCCGAGCGTGATCTGGAGAGCTCGAGATACACACGAGTAGAGCCGTCATAGGTAGGATGTGGGTTGTGCAGCTTCGGCTGAATGGCGACGGGGCATTCACAAGATGGGATATTTCGCACTGCCCAGCGAGCCTGATGCCGTCTTCCTGTTAGAAGGCATTTCTATGCGTGCACAATCACAGATAAAGTACGAGACTTATGAGCTCTGCAGCAATAGTCATTGTGTGGTTGGTTACTATTACTGGTAGTATATTCGCCTTCGCAGTCTGTCAATCGGCAACAGAGCCACGTCCTGTGGCACACACCTGACTGTTGGTGATGGACGCAAACAAAAATATAGCTGACAGTAGGGACCGAAAGAATGTTTGGGCACCGGAAATAAAATAATTTCCGATGCTATGAGATAGCCATTCAGCCAAGTGCATCCCAAGACTACATCGTTACCTGTCATTCAGAAAGGAAAAGCTTTTATGGGCACGTTTGAGAACCTCATTCTCAAAGTAGACGAGAAAACCTGGTTACGAAAGGTTTACACATTCCGTGACCTTGTGCATACGCGTTCCGAAGCAGCCAAGACGGACCTCGGATAGTCTGTTTGTGGTCGTTGAGAATCCCCGACCAGAGGGGACTGCGACCTTCGATGATACCTCTCCATTCTTCACGAGCTTCGCGTCCGGGGACGTTCGCGGGTAATCTGTATGAAAGAAGCGCGCGCACGGCACCGAGGGGAGAGTTTAGGGGTGCTGGAGGAATTAAGCGGACGGGTCTCGACCGGATCTCACCTTGCACGCTTCAGGTCAATAAAATGGCCCCACGGATAATCAGCTCAAGAAACACGAGGACGGCGTACCGATAGATGGACCTCCAAGCACACGGATGATCTCGCTAGACGAACCCTCGTCGTCGCACACGGGAAGTACAAAACATGCATTATCAAAGGCCGAGCAGATGGAGTTCCCGCCAGAACCACCTGATATGACCATGATCCCGGGAGATGAGAGCGGTGTAGCTGTGGCTTGGACCCTGGTTTCCTAGCGGAGGTCAAAGTCGTTGCTGGTGCTTCCTTGAGTCGCCAGTGGCTGCAGGCTGGGGTTGGTGGGCTGAACAGGAAGATCGAACGCCGACGGGCCAGGGCTATCATCAAGGCTGGTTTTGTTCCAGGATAGAGTAGAGTGCGGTCCTTGGAGATGGTGGTGTATCTCCGGGATTCTTCGCTCTCAGCGTCGCGGCCAGTAACGGCAGTCGTAGGCATGTCCAACGGAGTCTGGGGAAAACGAACGGGGTTCGAAATAAAAAAACAAGGCTTAATAGAAACCAGGGAGTACGAGAAAGTCACGAAGCATGACCGTTCTGTGATGAAAGGATTGTGTTGAAAACAGACCCACTCGATCCGAGGTAGAGCCTGGCTACTCTGCCTGTGAGAACGTCAGCGTCAGAGGTAGTTCCACCTCTTGTTCACGCTCCCGCTCGCAGTGGACTTCTCGTTCTTGTTCCTCCTCCAGCTGCCCACGGGGAAGTGACAGGATCCTGAGATCTTTGCAACGTTGCTGCATTGCTGCAACTGCCGGCAAATTATTTGGTACATCTTCAAACTCAAGCCTTGGGCGCGCACAGCTCGGCTAGCGATTTGCAATTTGGTTGAAGCCATGCATCCGACAGCTGCTCCACTATGAAGTCGTTATTGCAGAACTTGGACAAGGTATCATGCTCCATGGCTTATGCCTTGCTGCGTCAAGTGAGGAGCCCGCCGCTGAATATCGTCCAACGTAGAACATCGACAATGGTAATGGGGGTGGTCGGACCTTTTCTGCCGGTCGTAGCGCGAATACTCTGGTCAACTCCAAGCGGCGCAAAAACCACGACCGGGTGACTCCGGCCCAGTCTGCGCATCCACATGCAGCCTGGGATTACAGACTACTATGAAATATATTAACTGGATCGTGGCACGGAAGTGAACCTTGCACTAGAGCACCTTTTGTCGTCCCTGGAGCCAGTGTAACGGCTGCTCGCAACCCGACGGGGAGATTGAGGTTGGTGCCCCTTGCATGCGCATGGTCCAAGTAGACGACACGGTGGTCTAACTGCTGAGAGAGTGGTGACGATGACAGAGGCTGGGTAAGTCTGCCATTTTGTGAGAATACCGCTAGTTCGTCATTGTCGTTGAAATAGATGGCTCCAGCACTGTCGTGGGTGGTCAGAGCCATGCTTCAGCCACCTGGTGGTTGGATAAATCAAGAATCTGTGTCCCCACATCCAACAAAACACGAATTTGGGGTCATTGCATGGTCACCAATCTAAGAGATTCATGTGTAGTCTGTTGTCGACCGTTATTGTGAGTGCACACGTAGAAGTCGTTTTCTGGCTGAAGAAGATATATGATGGTCCTGGCATTCGTTCCTTGCTGATGGCCAAGGTCACGCTGAGTAACAGACATGGGCAATAGCCATCGGTTATCGTTCGTTCCCGAGAATCCTGACACTCAACTCAACGACAAAATCATGCAATAAACCGCAGGCTCACTGATCGATCCAGGTCTAGAAGAGTTTCGAAAGAAATTTTCAGTTGCTCCTCGCTGAGGCCGACATAGTAGTAAGATAGACAAGGGGGGATGATGGTAAGGTCTGGATGTCCGATTCACTGGGTGTTGGGTGCCGGTACATCTTTGGCCTGATATGGAACGGCAAGCATTGTGGGTCCGATCAGACGGTCAGAGGCGTGGTAAAGCAAAAACACTGGCATCGAAAGGAGAATGACGGTCAGCGACACCGTGCAACCGGCCCCACGCCTGTACGGGTACGCACCATAGCGATAAGGCCCTGTGCCGGGAGGCAGGGTGGGCGGATAATATGGCGTCGTTGCCGGCCTGGTCGCGCGTGCACTCAGGTCTCCCGTATCGAATGCGGTCAGCGCAAGCGCCTTGAGGCCCGTCGCCTACACCAAAAATCCACACACGCTCGTTAGCACGAAGCCCACACGTCTCACCTACGTTTAGCCCACCACCCAATGACGCCACTGCCCCATCTTGAGATCGTCCCTCGATGGTGCGTCAGGATCAGTCATGTACCCGACGTCGGTCGCTGCTGCAAACAACTGCATCGGGGTAAACGACGAGCAGCGCTTCGAGAGTGAAAGGGCTCTTGTCGGGGATCACGTCGGGAATGATGCCTGCCTCTTTCACGGCGGTTGTAACTGCGCTAAGGGAATCGATAAGTGGCATCCTGTGTGTTGGTGATGAGCATTGGAGGCTGCAGAATGACGACAGTGGCGGTGTCTCGGGTTGTGACAAAATCCTCCGCCCAGCCCGACAGTACATTCGTAGTTGTACTGATTGCCTACATCCCGATCTTATCATTCAAGGGTTAAAGACGGACTGGTAAACACTCGGAAACATCCAATGTAATACTTCATCTATTACAAACTCGTCACTTGACGTTGTACAACATTGGGATGCGTTCATTGTTGCATAAACTATCCCCAACCATTAACGAAATACAGAGGAATTTGATCGAAAAAAAAGGAGTCAGATGGCCTTGTATGGCCGATGGTGAAGACGGAATGGATTTCTTCAATGTACAAAGTAGGTGATATGGTGTAGTGGTTTCACGCATCGCCGGCGAAAGAAGCGATGATCGGGCTGCAATATCCATCCATCATGGTGGCAGATAATATTGCAGGGCTCATAACCTGTTAGTACACTTGGGTTATGAACCCTGGAATAGCATCGTCATCGGACCTTTTTTTTCATGTCTTGTCTGTCTTATCTTTTTCGAGCCATTTACGTTTCAAGATCAGTTGGTCAAGACTGGTGACGTCATATCTACCGAGCAGACGACAATTACAGTCTACACTGTCGAGATCCGGAAGTGAAAGCCCGATAAGCCATCGTCGGAAACAAAATAAATTCAAAATTCATGACGCCAGGTTACAGGATACGCCCAAGTGGGTATAATAAGGTGAATGGATCGAATAGAGTCCGCGCCAGGGAATTGCTAACTATTCCCTCCCGCATGCACATGGACGACATGCCCTTCAGCAGCCGTTCGTGCTCGTGTTCGTGTGTGGTGGGAAGACACGATGTCTCGCCCTTTCCCTGCCCCCTTTTCTCACCACTGGTCCACGAGTTGACCCGCGATTGCACCATCGGCAGTTTTGTCAGCCATCGCCACTAGCTGTGATCGTAAATACGATCATCGTGAATAAATACACGCTCAGCAAGAGGAAGACAAACGTATGTATACAGCGTAATTAAGAGATCCATTGCTAGGCAATGAAACCTAAATCAGTGAAATCTGCTGTGGTCTCTATTAGTGAAATCGGTGTATGTCATATGCTCTTGGGTTTGTCGATGACGTCCGCAGTGCCATCCCGCTGAAACGTTCAAAGAAAACAAGTTTGGTTAGACTTCAGCATGGCCTTAGTTCGGGAATCCAAGTTACTTTTTGATGGCTCAAGACAACCTAGAGACGAGTCGAGAAGTAACCTTACCGTATATTCTCAAAATAGACAACCGTGTTCAATGGCTAGCGACGCCAAAAAGGTTTGGTTTGGCGGGATCGCGCCAGGGTTCTTGGCGTCATCAGACGTTTGAACAGGAAATTCGGAAATTTGCTGCGGAAGAAATGGAACGCAACACCAGATTGATTGATGATCTGTAACGCATGAGTGGCCAGAAGACCACAAACCATCGACGACAATTAATAGGCCGTCAGAAGGCGTTGGTGGAGAGTGACCGTGTAGCGGCGAGATGATCACACCCTTCACTCTCGATACCCTCCGCAGACACGCTGGGTCCGGGGGCCACAAATCAAATTAGAGAGATAAGGACGTGCGGAATAGGGGTGTGCGCAACTCAACGACATCTTGAGGGTCTGACTCGCGGAATGGATCTGACGTCGAAGCAGGGAGTTGCCGTGCTCTCCGCTGGTGCAGAGTTTGCAAGACATGTGCGTCCACCCCACCATCAGCAAGCTGGCCTGCAATGAGGCCAGCCTGACGTTACCAGTCCACCAACAAAATGGAAGGGGACGGTGGCCGCATTGCCGACATTCATGAGTGTTGCAACAATGCGGACTTTATGAAAGTCGCAAGATGATGATCTACAAAAAGTCTAACCAAGTGGCATTCGTTCATAGTAACAAAACACCGTGTTCCTTTCGTGATGAAAAGTGGACGGCTTACCTACTGCTCATGGCTTGGTGAACAAGAGGGGTCCCGATCATGCTCGATGGTCCGATGTGCCACATAAGACGGAAAACTGTAGCTTCGATGAAAGATGCTCGCGTGGAGAGGCTGCCCTGACGGAGTTCCTTTCTAGGATGATTTAGCTTAGTCAGCATCCATTGAACCTTGTCTGATAAGATGTCGAGGGGGCCAATGCGGACAAAACGCTAGGAATGGATGCCTGCAGAACAAGTGAGGCGCAAAGTTCAAAACGGACGAAGACAGGTCATATTAAATGGCAAAGGGATACAATAACAGTGTGGGGGCAAGTACATTGAGTGGGCTGGAGGTGAAGACACAACACGGCTAACAGCGACCAGCGCAAGTACACGATTCGTATTTCGTTTTGACCATGAAAGATGCGAGCGTATCGATCTCGTTGACCGCGTAGTCTTGAAAATGCCCCTCGGCTAACGCCGCCAATAATGCATGGACTTCTGCAACGTCGGACATTATTGGTGTGCGAGCCTCGTTCTCCTCCAGGAGGCGGGGACTACGCTTTCCGCTAGGATCTTTTGGGTTCCTTCGCGGCAGATTCGCCGGTGTGGGAATGACGAGAGGGCTCAGAACCCGGGAACTATGAGGGACGGGTTACAGGAGGAATGCAGGGGTTGGTGGGTTGGCAAGTGAGAGCGGAGAGGGATTTATAAGAGGTGTGAGGTTGAAATTGGATATATATCGACGGAGCGTGGTCATAGGTAAGCTTTTGAAGTCAATCTGAACACGAGTGGGCGAGCCGTACACGCAAAAGGGGCGAAAGGGAAACACACGCTTGATTTTTCTTCGTCTGCATCGGCGCTGATGCCCACTCTGTCCACCTTTCTGAGTGGTTCTGCGCGTTTTCTCTTAACCTGTGGTTCTCCCTCGGCTCTGTCGACCGCCCGTCGTTTAGACGCGGTAGGTGGTCCAAAGTATGCTACATCGTCGTTGGGCTTCTTTCTCGCCTGTGAGCGCGACCTTGAGCCAGAAGCGCCAGCGCCGGCGACTGAGCTGTTGGCAAACATGGTGACGGCGACGCGGTGGTTGTGGTGAATGTGAACGCGAATAACGTCTCCTTTGTACAGGAGGAAGAATGGGTGTAACGGCCATTCCTACGAGAATGTTAGACTGGTCCGAGATCAAGACTTGCTCCACCCTAGTCCCTCTGTCGTCGCACCACTGATTGTATATACCCATATTTTAAGAGCTTCGTGTCCAAAGTGAGTGAACTAGATCGAAAAGTCGCTGGTGTTGAGCAAATGAGACAACTTGTCATTGCGTCGGTGGTGGTGTCCGAGATCCATACCCTAGCCTAGAAGTTCGGGCTGTCACGCTAAAGATAAGTGCGTTCCAGCGCAATCTGGAAAAGATGTTGCGAGTAGCCAACGCAGCATCGTCAGCGCCGCTACCTCTAAAGCCCATTTCCGGGGCTTCTACCGATGAATCTGGATAGACGTGGCTCAGTGCATTTCCAACCAAAGAGTTGACAGGGCAAACAGTAGGTCGGGTTGCCGCGCTCCGAGTCATGCTGAATCTGGGCTGTATATGTCTTAGAGCTTGAATCTGTCTGAGGGTGGCGTCCGGGATGCAAGGAGTAAGGGATCTATGTTGATGGGACTGCTCGAGCCCAATGACATTTCAAGGAAACAGCGTGCAACTTGGAGTACGTCAGATTAGTAGGAAATGGATAGTCCGGATGTAACACACAGGTTACGTGCAGTAGGATGTGTCTCTTCGCTTTCCATAGAGTAGACAGCTCCACTTGTCCCCGTACTTCGTAGTCGCCCGTATAGATTGTGGCCTAGCTCTGTCTCGCTCGACCCCCCAATATTTCCACCGTAGGAACCAAAGGTAGTACCCAAATCAGATACACGCAACCCTGAAAATACAGAAGATCTACTGTAGGCACGGTCGGCTCGACGACGACGCAGTTAAACTGCACGACGACGCGCATGAGGCCGTAGTAAGTCACATAGTGTATACCACTACGCCGTCCTCTTTTCGTAATTAGCGACCAGCTCTTTCACGACCTTTTCCAACTTGGCCGCATGCTTCACGTAGATGGACCCCTCCGGATTGTACAACCTGCAATTATCGAAAACGAGTTGCGCGTCGTCCAAAAAGTTCATTAGGTGCGGATATTGGTTTGTATTGAACTTGTGTTCCATGGTGCTGAGATCTGCAACGCCGGTTAGGCGTATATCTCGAGCGAGGAGTTTGGACGAGACAGACCCATGGGCCGCTTGATGACTTCATAATAGTCGACCACTTCTTCCCCGTTAACAGGATTCAAGAATGGCCAGGCGTTTGGATGAGCCTTCATATCTCCCAGCAGCCGGTGCATGAAGTTATGCTCAGCACTTTGTGGCGTCGAACGAGAACTGATGTAGATAAGGCGGGCAGGGCGGACACGTCAGTTACTGGCGGCGAGAATCAGAAAGTTGAGCTTCACCAAGTAGACATTCCAGGCATCCAACCGCTTTCTCCTGTCGCATTCTGAATACGAACAACGTATCATAATCAAGAAACGACGTACGCAGCCCCGGAACTTCCCTGGGGTCTACCACGACGCCTCCAGGTTGACCTTCCTGAAACTTGTCTAAACCCGGATATATAATATGCGACCTTGATTTCTCTCTAATCTTAGCTATGATCGCTTCCCGTTGCCGTGCAATGATGTTCGCCTTGTCGAGATAGTCGACTTTGCGTAACATCGTACACTGCATAATCGTTCCACCTTCATAGTCCTTAATGTATCCTGCCCACACGGATCGAGGCAGAGTAATGTCTTTAGAGAAGCCTTGTTTCTTGAAGAAAATAACAGCAAAGTTGTCTGCATAGGTGAGGAAGTGCATCACGTTGGGGTAGGTTTTGCGTATGTGGGCTTTGAAGTGGTCCATGAGCATGCCTCCATAACCCTGGGACACGTTTTGAGCTATCAACGAGAACACAATACACGACATACCTTGACTTGATCAACGGAAGCGGTAGCAAAGAAGACGATCTCTGCGAAGCCACGATGAGGGAAAGGGCGATAACAGATTCCTCCGACCACCTTGTATCCTCGTTTGATGATGGCAAGCGCCTTGGAATTCTTGTCGTATACCAGACGAGCGATGTATTCTCGTGGCATCATAGGCAGCTGCGTCCTGAAGAGTGTCTTCAACCCAGTAAGAATCACCAGTGAGCGGGGTGTCGAGTCGTTCTCAACCGCCGTCACCTGAATAATACCTTTTCGAAGCTCGACGAAGGCTGCCTTCTCAGCTTTCGAAGGTGGCTGAAAATGAATTACGTTATGTGTTAATGGACCGCGGACAGGACACGCATCACTCACATGAGTGGTAGACGACGGACCCGCATCGATGGTGACGCCTGTAGCAAGTCTCGCTAACTGGGACTCGTCCATCTTTTCTTCCACTTTCACTTTTGCGTCTGGAATGTGCCCATTGATGCCATTCATGTCAGGTTGCATGCTGGAAATAGGCGCGGTTTGTGACTTGGATTTCATACTCGAGGTTTTCTTTCCAGTTCTTTGATTTGATTTTCGTGCTGGCGTATCTGGCGGCTGGGTCTGGGAAACCCGAGCAGCAAGGGGTTTGTCCTCTTCGTCTTCGTCTTCATCGCTGAGTGATGACGAAGATAACCGACGTCTCTTGGTTGGTGGTTCGTCACCGTCACTTAATACAGAGGATCCAGGCGAGTGAGCTCTCTCCAGTGGTGACGAATGCACTACGAAAGTTTGTAAGGCACAATCAATGACAGTGCGTCAAGGGCATGTCTTACCGATGGACGGAGAATGCATTGAGATGAGGGATACCGGTAGCTTCATTTGTTGCCTCAAGGAGGAGATGTCGTCGTCGTCGTAGTCAAAGTCAAGTAGCTTGTCTACTCCCTGCGGAGAGGAAACGTGTAATCCATCCCGTTAATATCAACCAAACCGGGCATCGAAGTAAGACGGTTGCCAACCTGAGCCGTAGAATGGAAGCATTCAGTCACGGAACACAGGTTCGTCGTGCAGACTTGCCTGAAGCATTTCGTCGAGACGAATAGCCAAACGACCTCTCCGGGAGAACTCCTCTCTTCCTAAGACACTTTCGTCCGCCCCGTGGTCTCGTACCTCGTGTCCGCATGTGCAAGTGCACAGGTACGCGGGTTCGTCATCTTCGTCGGAGCCATACTGGTCCAATGCGCCAAGAGATGATTTACGACTATCTTGGTCGTCTAGCACGACCTGGACGTCGGGCGGAGGCCGGAGGCCGAGGCAAGTGTCACATGTTGAGCATGGTGTATGGCGGGCGATCTTGAACGCTAACGCTGCGTCCGAGAAGGACGTCTCGGTGACCGACGGATACGTCAGTTTCATGGCCTAGTCGTCGCCGGCAGTGGTGACGCTGCTCGGATGCATTGGTCGCTGCTACCGCCCGCGACGCGCGCGGTTCAATGTCAAGGACCCCGGCCACTCCCTTAGCAGAAGTTTCATGGACGATAAGAGGTAATAGCTAAAGTCGGATTGCTAGTTACTCGATGGCATGAGGCTATAGCCCATTGCACGCATCCACCGCTGAATAGCGTCTTCCTGGCTTGCACATGTCTAGTTCGATGTTTTCGACTTTTGCGCCGTTGACCAAAGTCAGCCTTCTATTGCCGAACTTCAGACCCGATGCCGCCCCCTCTAGGATCCCCCCACCTAGCCCCTCATCAGCCCCAGAAGAGTCCATTCAAGATGGGACTATTCGAGAACGAACCCGCCCCCAGTTTGCCCTGCCTTCAATCATCCCGTCTCACAAGAAAGTCAAAGTAGTAATGACTTTGTCCACTTTAACTCCACGTGCATGCAAAGGTACCTGCAGATATGGAGAATCTTCATGCTTTCCGCATGTTACAGCTTGCGCGAGCAACTCGCGAGGTCTTAGCCGCACGCGTGCAGTACCACCGCCTGCGGGCCAAGGAAATTGAGATGATGTCATCCCATAGCTGTGGATGAGCGCGAGCAGGCCGAAACTTTATTGAAGAAAGCAGATTGGCAGATCAGACATATCCTCGACAGTGAAGGGATAGGACTATACGAGGGTGGTTTCCTCTCAGCTGGCGAGGAAAGAGTCTGCTAGCAGTGATAGCGATAACCTATATCCCTCTGACAGATAGCGGATTACGACGGTTAGATGTAGGGATACAGTAGTGTGCGTAGCGTAGCTACGTGGAATACGATAGGACTGGGGCAAGCTGATTGCTTCTTCCTAGCATGTACGGTTTCTCGTCGTGGAGTCTTGACAACACTGTCAAGTTCCAATCATATCTCTCCCCGCACTGTCCCGGATTATCCCATTAAACACGGTGACATGGGAACATTTTCGAGTCTAACTACGTCCCACAACCGTTCTCAGCAGCAATGTCCGAGAAACAGCTTACTGCAAACCCTCTGGTAGCTCGTCGGGGTATTCTCCGCCCAGGGAAGCGTGACGCCGTGCAAAACTATGTCCTGGTCATCCACGGCGGTGCTGGTACAATGAGCCGAGAAGGCTCGACGCCCGAAAAACGTGCCAAGTACAGGGCGGCATTGACGCGCGCGCTACAGGCTGGTCATGAAGTTCTCAAGCTCGGAGGCGAAGCGATGGATGCCGCTGTGGCTGCCGTCGCAGTCCTGGAAGGTGAATTTGATCCGTCCATTCAAACATCATGATCGCAAGCGGAACCATCTCGTTCTCACATTCGCCGACAGATTGTCCTCTCTTCAATGCTGGCAAAGGTGCCGTCTTCAACATAGCTGGAAAGGTCATCTCGATGTCTCGCCTCCTGCGACTGAGTCAGATTGCTCACGTACAGACCGAATGGTCGACCACAGAACGAACTCGAAGCATCTCTTATGCTCTCCAAGCCACCTGCTGCACACCCCGCCATGCCGACCACTCGCCGTGGCATCTCTGCTACTCTACTCACCCGCACAAAGAACCCCTCTCACCTCGTTCGTGCGCTCTACCTTGCACCGGGTCTCGCACCGCACCCCATGCTCTCTGGTGCGACTGCCGAAGCCATCGGCGCTGACCATCTCGGAACCCAGACCGTCGACCCGTCCTACTTTTGGACCGAAGCAAGGTGGAGGCAACACAGGATGGAACTCGGTCTGCCCATGGAACCGATCGATCTGCCAAGCGCCCCAGAGGGCAAGCCCGAGTCCGGTTGCGAGACAGATTCTGAGACGACCGAAGTGGGTTCGCTGGAGAGCCTGAAATTCGACCCGATGGATCTGATGCCCACGGGTACTGTTGGTGCCGTGGCGCTGGATATCCGTGGTTGTATTGCTGCAGTGACATCCACAGGCGGGAAGACCAACAAGTTAGTTGGACGCGTGGGCGATACCCCCATCATGGGTAGTGGATTCTGGGCCGAGGAATGGCAGCGCAATGGGGGACTCTTCAAGAGGACTTGGGACCGCCTGATGGGGAAACCCACTCAATGTGGCGTTGGAGTCTCTGGAACTGGCGACGGTGATGTACGACAAGCCCGATTCCAAGTCACAGGATAATGTCCTGACTCGTACGCCCTTTTTTCAAACCACTAGCACTTTATCCGCCAGAATGTTGCTTCGACGATGGCACATCGCATGCAATACCTCAATGAGTCTGTTCAAGAAGCAGCGCAGCATGTAGTTGATGACCTCTCCAAGGTTGGTGGCATGGGCGGTGTGATTGCGTTGGACCGACAAGGGAATGGTAAGCCATCTCGCATCTCTGCCTACACACTGGAAATTGACTGCTCGCTGGGTCAGTTACCTTACCGCTCAACTGTGACGGTATGTACCGCGGTGTCATCCGCGCTGACGGGGTGCCTTATACCGCCATTTTCTTTGACGACGAACTGTCCCAGCTCTGAGAGCGGGAGCTTGTATTTCCGTCATGTGGATGTCTACGATTTACGAATATCAGTCTTCAAGAACACCCGTACTATTGGTATCGAGATTGAAGTGCTTCGACCGCTGCAGACCCATCTCTAGCGTCTGCTGACTACTCCGAGGTGGATGAACTAATAACTGCACCGATGTAAGTTTGCCGAACTGACGCAATAAACTATACGTGCATCTGTTAGAAATGCCTTGATCATCCGATAGCGATAGCCATACTAGGGAGGTGCTAGTGAAGACGTAATCGCTGGCTTTCGTCCGGCTGTAAAAGATCAAAACTGTGACCAGCGATGGTCGACTGCATCCTTGTGAACGCAACGCACCATTCAACTGCCGACATCAACAGGAGTGGTGCGCTCATCCCCCCCGCTAGGGTTCTCGTGATCGGCTCTTGCAAGTGCAGGCATCCGATCCGATGAGGATGAAGAGAAGCTCGGATCTGATGCTCAGCACCTTCCCACTACGATGGACAGAAGACCAAAACACCATCAGAGACAAAGGTGACTGAATTTCCGCTGGAATCGGATACGCCTCTATCTTTAGATGGCGGAACCTCTGTTCCCCGATACTAAGACGCGTTTCGTCCGAATTGCACCACGCACAAACGTTACGAGCGTGTCCTGTGCGATGACCACTTGGATTATTTTCGTTCGTGTGGTCATTCTGCCATCAAATGATCAAAACTCTCCCGATGGATACCGTGCGCGCAGCGTCCGCTTCAGACCAAAGCAGTTTAGTCTCGTAACTGGCACTTCGCAGCCCAACCTGGCAGCCGACGCAGTCCCGAGACAGACATCTGACGTCTACGGCCTCTTCCCAGCTGACCGTACACCTGCCGGGGATGTCGATGAGTGCTAACGGTCAATCAATCTATCCCGAACAATGTCGTTATCCTGCGGCGGATAAACAGTTGAACGATCAATGTTACATCCGGGGATACCGCCGCTCGGAACACGAGGCAATCAAACAACAATCTTCCCCCTACACTGCATCGCACTTCATCTCCAGATCGGAATCGGCTTCTCCATGGGCTCAAACCTCGTCCGTCGTTTCGGGTCAATTGCGCAGACCCCCCCGGTAACGCATCCATTCCGAAAATACGGATGACGTATCACGACGTTTTTTGCGCACCCCGCAGCACAGTACGTGCAAGACCGATGTACTCGGCGGCCATCTCCGCCTCCGCTTCCTGTCCACTCTCATCCCGCTTTTCCCAATGCGTGATACAGCCATCGATGAGCGACAAGGCCTCCTCTGGCGTGTGTTCGTCGACCCAGCGAACGTACTCCGCCTCTTGCCAGCCGTGAAGCGTGTGCGGAAGCGGCAACGGCGATCGGACGAGGATGTGATGGAGTACGACGAGCGGTGGGAGACCGGCAGTGCGCTCGGACGAGGCCAAATACGTGTTCTCGAGGAAGAGCAGTGGTCTGTACGTATGATGAATACACGACGAGTGCCGGGAAAGGCAAGCCTACCGCATAGCCCTCAACGCCTTGTATTCTTCGCCGATGCTCTCGAGACTCCCACTGCGTTTGCTTTGCGGCCCGTCGGCCAGGAAAGCATTTAAAGAGAACTCGAGTTCCGCCATGTCTGTGGTCAGCTGGAGCTTACCACTCTCCCCGAGCGGTTTCGCGACCGATGCGTGTAGCACGAATATTCGAATGACATACTTGACGATGCCGGGTGCCCTGTGGTCCACCAGAGATCAGTTAGACATGTCCCAAGTCAAGCGACGACGACTACCAAGGTCGCACGATCTCAGGCGCAAAGTTGCTCAACAGCCCGGTCTTGACAAAGTTGAGTTTTTCGACGAGATCCTTCATGTACAAGCTCGTCCCCGAGATACCTGACATGGGGTCGATCGCCTTTTGTAGATCAAGCCTATGTAGCCTCGACACGATGCCCGCGAGCTCCTTTTTGATGGT
>JBBPKI010000572.1:0-21373 GCA_038089155.1 Nevesoporus exiguus
TGCATTGTCATCCCCAAACCATCTGGCTTTGGCATGCCCAACTCATTCATTTTACTAGCAACCACTTTAACATGTATATGAGCTGTATCGATCATGAATGTGCATATCTGTGTCTATGTCTATATCTATGTCTGTGTGCATGTAACAAGTGAATAGATGGAATGGGTTGTCGACAAGTCAATGACTTGGTATGGTATCCATTAACTTGGAATATGCTGTGTGGTACATAGCAATATGAAGCCAGTGCAACAGCTTTATTCACAGCTCACACCCCCCTAAAGATATGTGGTGTTAGCATGTATCATCAATCAATAATTGCATAACCATGGCCCAAGGCTAGCAATGATCGCCTTCTGTGATACACCCAAACACCATTGGTGACAATGTCCACAGTAGCACACTGTACTAAGTATGCCCTTCATGTAGCACAGATGATTGATGTGCTAATGCAGCTGAGCTAGTAAGCAGCATTAAGCTAACAGGGTGGACACCAGATAGCACAGCATACCACCAGATATCAAGATTGACCACATTACTCATTGGCCAAAGAGCTTGACTCTCATTCAGTCACCTGCAACCAATGCCTGGTTGCACAATGAGAAGAGCACTCTCAAGTAGGTGTTTCACTAGAACAAGAATGTAGCCATGCCCCTGCTAGCCCACTGTAATAAAAGCATCATTTATGACTACTAGCTGAACAATAGGAGACAACAAACCTCCCAACCAAATATGAGTAAACCTGTAATAACTTTGTTGAAACCAATGTAGTTAGATGATGTGGTCAGTGTATATGGGGCTGAGCACAATCGAAACTCATGCCAAAGACCCTTGATGGCTGTAATTGAACAGATTCAAGCCTGTCTTGCAGACATTTTCCTCCAGCTTTTCAATCTGCTTTGTCATCTTGTCATCTCGCCCTCCACCCTTGGAGGATGAGAGGGCTTTGATTTGATCCTAAAGAGCATCTGTTACGGTTTTGTTTCTCTCAGGTCACCTCCTACTTTCATTTTGTCTTCATCTTAGGGAGGGACTGATCTCATACAAAGTATACATTCCATATCTCCTCATTCTGTATTCTGATGATATTTGCCTCATTCCGTTGGTGTAACCATGCTATCTTCCATGGACTATTATCTCCTTCACTGCCACCTCTCTTTTTGGCAGTGCATTTCCATCAATCATTCATAGCCATAGCACAGACAATTACTTAGTCACTTGGTCCATGCACAAGTAGTGCTTACTTAAATAGCCGTGCCCTCTGTACTTGTCCCTTAGCTAGTTCTATGCAATCTACTGTGCACTACTTGCTCCATCTCACTTGATCTCTTGTCTCCTTCCAAAAGTCTTACAACTCCAAGGGATGCTGTGCCTCTTTGTGAGTGCCTCCCCTCAGTAGATAAGTAAGAAAGCAAGCCTAGGAATGGCTTGTTGCACAAGGAGTGCGCCTTTGCGTTACAAAAGAACTAGCTTGTCCCTGACGTCTTCTTCTTTAAGAATGACCCATCATAGATCCCCAACACCCCTCTCACAGGATACCTGGCTCCTCCACCAGCCTCCATTCTCATCAGGAACCAGTCAGGGATAATTGACAGCAAATGACTCCACTACAGAGAGCGCTAGCAAGGGCAGTGCATATTGCCACATTCAGGGCACCAGACGACAACTCTACTGACAAGGAAATTCCAGTAGACCAGCCAGGAGAGCTAGAGGCCTCCACCGCACCCACTGACATACAGAAAGACCAAGGGGAACTCTTCCAACCAGCAGAGGCTGCCACCAAGGAAACATGAAGTTTCCAACAATTCATATTATCAATCAGGTCAAAACCAAGAAACTGGAATGACCCCGCATTGTCTGCTCAATTGACTTGCTCATCATCTCCCACAATGACATCCAAGTCAGAGCTCAAGTCTACTCTCCCTGCTGACTTTTCTGGAAAGTTGGAGGATGCCATCCGATGGATTAAGGCCATGAAGGGCCACTTCACAGTAAATGCTTCCCTCTTTGCCACAGAGGAAGCCAAGATCTATACCATACTCAACAAGATGGGAACTGGACATGGTGTCCAATTCTCAGAAGGATGGTATGACAAGATGAACAATACATCTACCACTGGAAAAGATTTCGACACCTTGGAAAAGGAGTTTTTAGCTGCCTTTGTCCCATTTGAAGAAAAGCAAAATGCTGCAAACACGTTGGACTATATCAGACAGAGGATTCATCGAGACCCTTCTACCCACATTGACCATGGATTCCAGGACTACATACAAGATTTTCAGTTCTTACAAAGTAAAGCTCAGATTACCAATGAAGGAGAACTTTGCCGAAAATTCCTCTGAGGCCTCAACAAGAAACTGGGGAATCTCATCCTCATGCAGTCTACCATTCCCAACACTTTAGCTAAGTGGATCTCTGATGTGCAGAAGTTCCATAAACAGCAGAACCTTATCCAGTCCATCAGAGCAGGTGGATGATTCCCATCATCTTCCAGGGACCCTAATGCCATGGAAATTGATGTGCTCAGGTTAACCCTGGTCGAGAAGGCCAAGTGCATCAGAGAAGGGCCATGTTTCATTTGCAAACAGAAAGGCTGTTCTACCTGCAATCACCCTAGAAATGGCAACCAGACTGCCACACATCCACCTCACAACCAACAGATCTCCGCAGTCAAGACTACTCCCGCTCCATCTCCAGCACTCTTCCCCCTTGAGCAATATGTGCACTCTCTGCAGAACAAGGGCAAGAAATATGAAGAGGTTCTTGCAGTCCTGAAGACCTGCTATGAAGAAGAACCTACACTCAGAAGGATTTTTAGAGCAGAAGGTCACCTCAACATCCCCCTTCCATGTCATCGCTCCTGTACTTTTAAACTCTACTGTAGAATGAGCAATCAGAGTTCAAATTGTCCTCTCCCATGGAGCACAAAGCATTGAAACTACCGCATTAGTAGATTGTGGAGCTACTGGAAATTTCATCGACCCAACCTTAGTCAAGAAGCTCACCACCCCTATTAAGAAGATCAGCCCTATCAAGGGGTATAACATTGACAGGACAGAAAACACCCAAGGAAGAATCTCCTTGAAGACCAGGGTCTTACTCTCCTTTGATGGACAAAAAGAAGAACTGGACCTAATGATCATAGGATGTGGATAACCTCAAGTAATCTTGGGAATGGCATGGCTTTGCTGAAAGAACCCCAAGATTGACTGGGAAAAGTGAACTGTCCTCCTCCTGGATTTCCCTCGACCCTCCATCTCCCTAATAGACCCCATCCCTCATAGGTACCTGATGCGCTGGCTAGGACTAGACCAAGATGAGAAGATATCTCGTCGACTAAGCAAAAGGAAGCAATGGATTAATGGAGAATACATCCAAAAGACCACCCTTTCCACTCAGATTGTAGCAGAGGCAACGAAAACCTCCATCTCCCTCCCTAAAGAATTCACCAAGTACCAGGATGTCTTTGCCAAAAAGACTCATGATTTTCTTCCCCCCACTCGCCCCTTTGACCATACCATCAAACTAAAAGAAACATTCGTACCCAAGGTTGCCAAGGTATACCCACTAAACCCTCAAGAACAAGAAGCCTCTAAGGCCTTCATTGAGGAACACCTCAGGACCAGACAGATCACCTCATCCAAGTTGCCTCAAGCATCTCCATTTTTCTTTGTCCCAAAAAAGGACGGATCCCTCCACCCATGCCAAGATTACTGATACCTGAATGAACACACCATGAAGAATGCCTATCCCCTTCCACTCATCTCAGACCTCCTTGATAAGCTAAAAGACTCGACTTTGTTCACCAAGTTTGACGTACGATGGGGGTATAACAAGGTCCTCATCAGACTGGAAGATCGATGGAAGGTAGCATTCATCACCCCCATGGGCTTATTTGAACCCATGGTAATGTTCTTTGGACTTTGCAACTCCCCTGCCACATTCCAGAGCTTCATGAACTTCTCCTTTCATGACTATATAGCTGAAGGATGGGTCGTCATTTACATGGACAACATCCTGATCCACTCCACTGACATAGCAACTCACCATGAACAAACTAAGAAGGTCCTTGCTCATCTCTGTGAACTCCACCTCTCCCTGAAATTGTCAAAATATACCTTTGATGCATCAGAAGTAGAATATCTTGGAATGGTCATTGGTGCAGGAATCGTCAAGATGGACCCATCTAAGTTGTTGGTGATTGTCAACTGGAACCCTTCCTCCTCTCTGAAGGCTGTCTGATCCTTTATTTGCTTCTGCAACTTTTACAGAAAATTCATCCCAGATTTCTCTCAAGTTGCCATCCCTCTCCATCTCCTTACTAAAGTTAAACAACCCTGGGTCTGGGGACCCAAACAGAAATGAGCCTTCCACACCCTCCAACAAGTCTTCACCACCGCCCTGGTACTACTCCTCCTGGATGTTGCTAAGCCCTTCACCCTAATGACTGATGCATCACTGACTGCTCTAGAAGCAGTGTTGATGCAAAAGAATGGGAATGGCGACCTCCACCCTACCATGTACTACTCTCAAACCCTTGCTCCTGCAGAGCGAAACTATGATATATACAATAGGGAGCTCTTGGTGGTCATTGATGCCTTGGACAAATGGTGACAGTACCTCAGGGGAACTGTGCACCCTGTCACCATCCTCACTGACCACAAGAACCTCTCCTATATGTGCACCCCCCAAAACCTCTTGCGGTGGCAGGCCCACTGGAGTATCCTTCTCCAACACTACCACATCGACTGGCAAGTGACCCCTGGCACTCAAATGGCCCCTGTGGACACTCTCTTTTGTAAGGACAATGTGGACACAACCACTGATAATGTGTTACAGGCTATTATTCCCCCTTTGGTCAATGCATCTCTTCATGAGTACCTCCTGGAGGAGGAGGAAGACCTGTGTGCCCTGGATCTCTCCCTGGTCAAGATCATCCCTCCACAAATCTCCTTCTGGTGGACTTGAGGGCATTTTCCGCATCCAGCAGTGCCTTGCACAGAACTATTGGTGGCCTGGTATGGGCACCTTTATCCCTTGCTTTGTCCTTGGCTGTGCTACTTGCCAAGCAAACAAGGTTAATACCCACCCTTCTGTACCCCCCCTGTCCCTGCTCCCCTCTGTTGCCACCTGCCCCTTTCAGCAGATCTCAATTGACCTCATCTCCAGCCTCCTGAAAGTGGATTCTTTTGATGCCATTTTTATTGTGGTTGACCATGGGCTTATGAAGGGGGTAATTTTCATCCCTTGTTCAAAAGGTATTGATGCTGAGGGCATCACCAAACTATTCTTCTCATCTGTATTACCCAGATTCAGCTTACACGATACCTGCATCTCTGATAGAGGCCCACAATTCGCCTCAGCCTTCACCCATAAACTGGCATGACTCCTGAAGTATGACCTGAAGTTGTCTTCCACGTACCATCTGCAAACTGATGGAGAAATAGAACAGGTCAATCAGGAACTAGAAACTTACCTCCACATCTTCTGCCAAGGAAGGCCCAGTGATTGGGCCACACTCCTACCTACTGCTGAGTTCTCACACAACTCAGCCACCCACTCCTCCACTAAACAGACTCCATTCTACCTAATGATGGGCTACCAACCACATGCCTATCACCTATTAGGGAAGATGTTCCTCCCTGCCCTAGAAACCCACCTTTCCCTGATCTCTAAGAGATATGATGAAGCTCTTGCCATACATCAAAGAACCCAACAGTTCATGAAAGAACAAATACCCTCCTCCTTCCACCCCTGGAAAGTTGGAGATAAGGTGTGGCTGGAAGCCACGAATCTCCACCTTTCCTACCCCACTAGGAAACTCACCCCAAAACAAGAAGGCCCGTTTGAAATTACCCAAGTCCTCTCTATGGTAGCATACTGACTGAAGCTCCCCCCCACCTGGAAAATACACAATGTCTTCCATGCCTCTCTCCTCTCCACTTACCGAACCACCTCTGAACATGGCCCAAACTTCCTCCACCCTCCCCCCAATCTTCTTGATGAAGAAGAACAATATGAAGTGAAGGCTATCCTTGCCCATCGAGGAACAGGAACCAGAAGGTGATATTTGATCAAATGGGTTGGTTACCTGTCATCAGAAAACACCTGGGAACCCGAGAGCAACCTTTCCCATGCACAGGAAATCCTTGATGAGTATAAGAAACTCTGCCAGACTGCTTCTGATGGTTGATGTCAGATCAGACTTTCCTCTATCTCCTCATCAGTATTTATCTCCTCGCAACTTTTGTTGCCCTCATCCAATCCACCCTCCTCTTCTTCTGCCTCTGCAAAGAACTCTATTGCCATCCACCTCCCCTTCCATGAAAAGAAAACATGTCTCTCAAACAAGTTATACACACTGCTTCCAAATGCTGCATTCGCACCAACCACCTTCCTGCCTTCCATCATCAATTCCTTTACCAAGCCATCTTATCCTCTCTGCAGCTTGTAGCCCTCTTAGAAAGAACCCCACTTGTGTGCTCCACCCCTCTTCTAACTTCATTGATTGCCTTGTCTTCCACTTTAAATACTACCACCATTTACCTTGCCCACTTCCCCATCACCTTGGAGACCATGGCATCCCATGTCCAGGGATTCCACTTGGGACTTTCTAGGATGTGAGTTAACCTGTTGGATGCCCTCTTAGGAGCAGACTTCGATGGGGCCATCATGTCCCTCACCCCTGAAGAGATTTGGCCAGTCTTCCACCCCCATCTATTTGTCTATGACCATGGCTCAGGTCTCTCATTATGAAGAAGCTGATCTCGTACTCACTGCTCTGCACCCTCTTGTTGAACGAATCACAACCTCTCCCCCTCACACCAGAACCCCAACCCCAACCCCACCCCGCTATGAATCCCCTTCTCCCACTCCCACCTCTACACCTAGGGCTTCCGCCATCCCACCTGCTCAGGAATGACTTTCCATCCCAGATCAAGTGCTCCCCTCTCCGCCCCATCCCACCATTCTACCAGAAAATTTTGCTGCTGCCCAGTGCTTTCAGTGTCACTCCACCAGCCACTTTTGCAAGGACTGTCCCCACTACCAATGTCCAAAGTGCAAGACCTGGGCTCCAGGGCACAATAGTAGTCAGTGCCTCATGCTTTAGTGCAATAATTGCCAAAACTGGGGCCATGGGACCTCCTACTACCCCCTCATCCAGTGCTCGACTTGTGGGGAGATGGGACATGACAGATATATATGTGATGTTGACCTCCAGTTTGATGCTGATGACTACAAGGTCAATGAGGGAGACCTAGATGGGCCAGACCATGACTAGAGATGTCAAGGCAGGGCCTTGATTCTATGATGGGGGTAATGTTATGGTTTTGTTTCTCTCAGGTCACCTCCTACTTTTATTTCTTCTTTGCCTTAGGGAGGGACCGATCTCATATGAAGTATATGTTCCATATCTCCTCATTCTGTATTCTGATGATATTCACCTCATTCCATTGGTGTAACCATACTACCTTCTGCAGACTATTATCTCCTTTGCTGCCACCTCTCTTTTGGGCAGTGCGTTTCCATCAATCATTCATAGCCATAGCACAGACAATTACTTAGCCACTTGGTCCATGCGCAAGTAGTGCTTACTTAAATAGCTGCACCCTCTGTACTTGTCCCTTAGCTAGTTCTATGCAATCTACTGCACACTACTTGCTCCATTTCGCTTGATCTCTTGTCTCCTTCCAAAAGTCTTACAACTCCAAGGGATGCTGTGCCTCTTTGTGAGTGCCTCCCCTTGGTAGATAAGTGAGGAAGCAAGCCTAGGAATGGCTCATCACACAAGGAGTGCGCCTTCGCATTACAGCATCATGTTGGGCAATGAACTTGAGGGTGCACACAAGGTAGGCACCATGCCAGGAAGCTACTTGAGCAGTAGGGGCATATGAGGTCAAAATGGAATCTCCGAGGGCAAAGATGGAGGGAGCACCAAGCATTCAGAGGTGATCTAGAGCAAGTGAGCACTACAGTGTGGTACAGAACAGAGAGTGGTGTACTATCAACAGAAATTTGTTGGTTTGGCTAGAGTTTCTGGTGGCCCATGCGATGAGGCCACATTTGACTTGTTCCTCTGCAGAATCCTTTGGTTGCAAGGTGATGGAGATCAAACTGACACCTTTGATCAGTAGAATGTCAAGTATGGGTGTATGAGAGCAGGAGAAGACATGGCATGGTTCCTGTCATGATGTCAATCTTGCTCTCTTTGAGTGTCTTTGCAATGTATGTGATGAGCTCTTTGCTAAACATGGGAAGCATGCTGGGAAAGTACTTCGACAAGGGTGAGACGCATATATGGATGTGGTTCAGGATATCAAGACTTGAGGTCCTTCTGTCATGGATGAGAAAGAATGAAACAGGTGGTGGGGGAGATGACATAATTAGCTGCAACCTTGATACCTGTGGGACCACATCTGCATTCACACGAGCTTCATTGAAGCCTTGGCATGGTAGCTGATGGCTGTTGTAGCTCATGGCAGTTCAGCACTGTGTAATTGGCCCTTGTGCTTGATGCAGCTTATAACAATTCAATGGTTCAAGAAAACAAAAGGAGGATTGATAAATTGTAGTAGTGAGACAAACACAGTCACAATATGACTAAACCATCTGGCAACTGGACTGTAGGAAGTTTCTGGCAGGGTTTGTCCTTTGACTTTGCAGGGGCCAGATATCGATCTGTGTAACCCTCACAGTGTCACTCAGATGGCACAAGGGATCCCACTCAGACCAAGTTCTGAGCAGACCAAATAGATGGACCATAGCCCCTTCCTCTTCTCTTTCCTATGACTACCATCTTCTATGCTCTCATTCTCATCAGCAAAGGCATTCCTACCTGATTTCATCTTTGCATTCCCAGGCATGCTCCACCTCCATGACCCTTGATGCATCACCTCTTTACAATTGACTTTCTCATAATGTATACTGCCAGGAGCCACCCAACTGCAATACATTATGAGAAAAATACACTAACAAAAAGTTCATATAGGAATAGGGGTTGAAACAATTTAGGAAGTGGCAGTGGATGTGTCAATGCTATGCTGCCTTCACAAAGCCATGACTAGCCAATGTTGTCTGCTTTGTAGTTTTCATCTGCTCATGGCAGAGCTCTACTTGGAATGCTTGAAGATAGTGAAGCAGTTCAAATGAGGAGTCTATGCCAACCCATGACATGAAACCTGCTTCAAGCTTCTCAGTTAGTGAAATCAGTTTGGAGACACTCATCACTAGTGCACCATCTTCATTATCTTTGTCATCTGAATCCACATCAATAGTCTTTCCATTCTGGACTGCCTTGCATCAATGAACTTCTGCAATAATTGCTGCATTGTCCTTGAAGACTTCAGCTGCTGTTATGATTTCTCATCTTATCTTATCTTATCAAGTCACATGACCACTAGCACATGACCATGGGACATGTCACCTGACCAAGTCTAGGTCAATACCTTTCACTTCATTCACATTTGTTCTAGACTCTTATCTCTCATGCTTCATTAATCTCTGCTATTCTAGACCATGACATCATTAATAATGTAGTACATTAGTCAGTATTCCAAGACCTGCCCTAAACACATATAGTAGTATATAAACCTGAATCCAATGACAACCTGTTACAATTTTGTTTCTTCATGGCCACCTCCTACTTATTTTTCTCCTTCACATTTGGAAGGGACTGATCATGTGGGAAGTCTATGTTCCTTACCTCATCATCCTGTACCCGGATGACATAAGACTAATCCTGTTACTATAGCTTCATCCTTCGCAGCCCCCATCTTTTGCTCATTTTTTGTTCATCATTAGACATAGCCTCCTACATCACCATCTCTTGTTGGTGATGCATTTCCTTACTTACCATCTTCATCAGACCGATACCATCACCGGCTGTGGGCACAGACTCTTTAGTTAGACACTACTTAAGGAACCTCCTATACAGTAACTATCCCTCAGCCAATTCTTACTTCATTCTGATGTACCTATTGCTTGCTCACTTGCTTGCCTTGCCTAAGGAGAAGAGCCTTCACCTTGCCTGCATACCCAGGAGAGTGGCCCTCAGTACTCAGTGAGAGTACTTCTTTGACTTAGTGAGAGTCCATCTCCATTGATAGCAAACCCCTACTGGGTCGATCTGCTAGTTGAGCACACTTTATGAGACAGAGTGTTGTCAGCCAACTCTGAGGAGTTGCCCCACTGACCAGTCTGCCTTTCTATAGCCAGCCAGGGACATTGCACCTCTTCATGAGTGCCTCCCTTGCCTAGATTGACCAGAGAGTCCAGAGGTAAAAAGGATGTTGTGAGCAATAGTTATGCCACAACTGTTACACAACTGGACTTCAGTCAAGTCCTGGTTGATTCCCCTCATCCTCTTGATCTCTATCAGCAAGCCTATTAGTGTGGTGACCAAAGCCTTCAGTGGATAGGTTGCCAACATTAGGACTTGACTACTCATCTTCCCTCACCACACTCTTCTCATTACCTTGCTGTCATTTGCAACAACCCCAGACCCTAGGGGCAAAGGAAATCTCTTGATACCTACCACTCTTCACATTTCACACACACTTGCGCTCTTTTCCTTTATGTATACCTCAGCTATACACTGGTGAAGGTCGACAAAGCTTTAGGCCAGTTGTCAAGGGGTGAGCTCAAGAGCTCTTAATTGATTTAAAAACTGCCTCCACATGTTTCAACTTTGAAGGAGCCTAGGCTCATGTCCATGTGAGGCATATTACTTTAGAATTACTACTATGCATCTAATCATCGTCAAAATAGCAGTCTTGTGCCTGATGACCCAGATTACATATGAATTTTGAAGACTCTAGTCAGATGGCTATTGACCTGATAGAGTAGAAGTTGGTGTCAACAAAGGTCCACACTTCTTTCATCCTTTATATGAATGTTTCCAAGAGAATCTGTGAAGTCTGAGGAGATTGAGGTTCACCTCCCCTCTAAAGAAACCCAGATCAGTGACAACTACAAGTATCACCACCAAGCTTCTTGGGATCCCAACAACAAATACTGGGATAGAGAGGGCAACTACCACTGCTTCAAACAAAGAACACCTACCCTTGAGATAGAAGAAGAAGAAGCCTCAGAAGCCTCTCCATTCCCAGCCAGAGAAGACCAAGACTGTTGGCTACACTATCAGCCACCAAACCCAAGATACAGAGTATCAGATCCACTTCCCCATCAGAACATTTTCAAAAGAAGGGAACTTCATCTCTATCTACTAGATTGCATCAGGAATCAGCTCCAATTCAACAAAGAGATCCTCCTTTACTTCAATGTCACCTCCAAAGAAGCAGCCCACTTCAGAAGAGAAGTCCTTAGTATCCAACTATACAGGACCAAAGGCAATGACATGCCAAAGTTCTAGATCTCCTAAGAGATATTGAATGAGGACTAGGAGAGCTAGAAGCTCTTAACAGAACTCTGTCTCTAAGTTCCAAACTGGAAGCAACTCTAGTTCCAGAACAAGAACACCACATCATGGAACCCCTACAGGGACCTGCTCCCCTTTGCTAGCTCAGAAACAGACGATTCCTTCAAGCACCAGCTTGATGACCAACCCTCATCCCCAGGCCTGATTAGCCCAACTCTGCCTGCACCAGAAGCCATGGCAACTGCACAAGAAGTTAGAAAACTTTTGGACACTGTTGCTAATCTCCAGGCCAAAATAAGGACTCTACAAAGGGCACAAGGAGTGCAGGAGACAAGGAAGACCCAAATGGAGTACACCTCCTAGAAGGAGCAGTTGATGTGGACTTAATGCAACAGATCTACTACACTGACCAAAGAAAAGACATGGTGGAAGATTATATCGAAGTACTACTAAAGAAAGGGTCCAGTATGGAGTCCTTTAAGATAAGAGGGAGAGAAACAGATTGACCCTCTTATCAAACAAATCATAAAGAAGGACAGGCCCGAACCTATGGAGGAAGAGTGGATATCAGAGCAGTTGGAAGAAATTCCAAGTGTTATAATTGCACAGGAGATGGGCACATCACAAGAAACTACCCAAAACCAAAGAAGGAATGCATGGAATGTAAATTCCTTGGAGGAGGGCACAAAGCTAATTGTAGGAAAAGAAGCACTGAAGCATCTCGACCCCCCAGGATAAGAGCAATGGGAAATGAGAAGAAGGAAAAGAAAGAGGTTACTCCTGAGCCTCCAAAAGGAGAAAATGCTATTAAAGAAATGTCCTACAATGAAATGAGGGCATATTTCTTTGATCTTCATAATACAGAAATGAAGAAACAGGGAAAATGGTATGGAAACTGAGGGATCTGGGACTTCAGAAGCCAAAAGAACTCTTAAATACCAAAAACAGTTTCACTTCCCTCTCCCCTTATGTACAGTACGGACAAGATTTCAACAATGACTCATGCTACTCTTCAGAGTCAGACATTTCTTCTACATGTTCCTCTCCTATTTACAGAGTACATCTACCTACCAAGACCAGGTCTCCAAGCAAGGAGCTTGCTGCACAGGAATGCAGGCTTAATTCGGTCAAAGAAAAGAAAAAGAATATTTATCAGGATAGTTTCCCAGAACAAATCCTGTTATGAAATACCAAGGTACAATACGAGATCCTCATGGATATCTCTATTGCACACCCCACTACCAAACACAAGAAGCATCAGTGCAAGGCCCTTTTGGATAGTGGTGCAAATGGGATCTTTATAGATCAGGAATGGGCCAAACAAGTCAAGCTCCCACTAGAAAAGTTGGAAAGGGAGATACCAGTCTTCAATGTTGATGGAACAAAGAATTCTGCTGGAAGCATAACACATAAGGCAGAAATAACCCTTGACTACCAAGGACACTGCAAATGCCTAATTGCAGAGGTAACCAACTTAGGCAAAAACAATATGATTCTAGGTTACACCTGGTTGGCAAAACATAACCCAACCATCAACTGGACAAAAGGAGAAGTGACGATGGCAAGGTGTCCAAGATCCTGCTATATGCTGTTGGATCGAGGATCTCAACTGGCCAAAGAAGAGGAAGAGGAACTGAAGCATGCTTTGACCATGCATTGGTTCATCAAAATCTTGAAAAGGCCAAAGTCCAGGAACCAACTCTAGAAGAAATGGTCCCAAGAGAATACCACCACTTTCTTGACATTTTCAGCAAAAAGGAGTCAGAATAACTACCTTTCAGGAAGCCATGGGATCATGAAATAAAGCTAAAGCCTGGCTTTCAACCAAAAAAGGCAAAAATCTTCTCTATGAGTAAGAATAAGATGGAAGAATTAAAAAGCTTGGTTGAAGAACAAACCAGAAAAGGTTATATTCAACCATCCAGGTTCCCTCAGACATCCCCTGTCTTTTTCATACCAAAGAAAGATGGAAAGAAATGACTAGTCCAAGATTACCGATACCTAAATGAATGGACAGTCAAAAACAATTACCCCTTACCACTTATAAGTCAATTAGTGGAAGAGCTCCAAGGGGTAAAGCTCTTTATGAAACTAGATCTTTGATGGGGCTACAACAATATCAGAATTGAGGATGGGGATGAATGGAAGGCAGCCTTCATCTCCCACTCTGGATCATATGAACCACTGGTGATGTTCTTTGGACAATGCAATGCCCCAGCCTCTTTCCAGCAAATGATGAATGAAATCTTTGCTGACTTAGATATCGTCATGGTCTACATTGACAACATAATGATCTTCACCAAGATGGATGATGAAGCTGAACATGACAAAATTGTTCAAGAAGTCTTGAAATGGCTAAAGGAACATAACTTATTCCTTAAGCCCAAGAAGTGCTTTTTTAAGCAAAGAGAAGTCAAATTCCTTGGAATGATAGTCAACACTGAGGGAATTAAAATGGAGAAAGGCAAGGTGGAAGTCATCCTCAAATGGCCAACATCCAAAAATGTCAAGGGAGTCTGAAGTTTCTTAGGACTCGCCAACTACTACCACAAATTCATTCAGGACTTTTCTGAGGTCTCTCGTCCTCTGAATGATCTAACAAAAAAGGACCAACCACAGCAGTGGGGACCCATGGAACAAGATGCATTTGATTCTCTCAAAATGAGCTTTTCCACCACCCCTATCCTTGCTTACCCTGATAATAACAGCAAGTTTAGGCTAGAAACTAACACATTTGACTTTGCAGCCAGTGCAGTCCTCTCCATAAAACAGGACAACAAGTGGCACCCAGTTACCTTTTCCTCTGCTTCTATGACCCCCAAGCAGCAGAATTACCCTATAGCAGATAAGGAAATGCTTGCCATCATTCTGGCACTAGAATAATGGAGGCATTACCTTGAGGGGGCAGAAGAATTTGAAGTATGGACAGACCATGCCAACCTAAAGTACTTCATGATGAAACAAGATTTGAATCATCGACAAGCAAGATGGTCTCAATGGCTATCTAGATTCAATTACGTCTTAGTAAATAAGCCTGGATCCCAAATAGGAAAAGCAGATGCTCTCTCTTGATGAGAGAATCATACTGATGGCATCAACAAAGACAACAAGGGCATACAAATGATCCCTGAAAATAGAGTAAGGGTACAAACAAGACAGGGCTTCACAATCAAAGAAGAAGAAAGAAAACTCCTTGAGAGAATCATAGAAGTGCAAGAACAATGGAAGGGTCCAGAAAAACCCAACCTAATTATCAAAGACAGAATTCTGTATCTTGGTGACAGAATCTTTGTTCCAAACAAGGAAACCTTGCACCAAGATATCATTACCCTATATCACGATTCTCCAATTGCTGGACATGGCAGTGCTGAAAAGACCTGGCAAATAATAGAGTGCTACCTTCAATGGAATGGTTTTTGAGCCCAAGTAAAAGATTATTGCTCAAGGTGTGACAGATGTACACAAATGAAGCCAGAAAACAAGGCACCCAAAGGAGAGTTAACCCTGAATCCAATCCTCGAAGGCCCATGGAAAGATATCTCCACAGACTTCATCACTGATCTTCCCCATTTCAACACCTATGACTCTATTCTGGTTATAGTAGACTGATTCTCCAAAGAGGTGGAATTTATTCCCACCAACAAAACAATCACAGCCTTAGGAACAGCTAAGCTATACAGAGACCATGTATGGAAGCACCACAGTTTCCTGAGATCCATCATTTCAGATAGAGGACCCCAATTTGCTTCACAAGTCATGAAGGATCTTGGCAAAATGCTCAAGATAAATCTCAATATGTCCACTGCATTTCATCTGCAAACAGATGGACAAACAAAAAGGGTCAACCAAGACCATCAACAATATCTCCGGCTTTTCACAGCCGAGAAGCAAGACAAATGGGCAGAGTGGCCTCCCCTGGCTCAATTCTCCTATAACAGTTGCCAGCACTCCACTACCAAGAAAACACCATTCGAGGTCACCAAAACCTACGAACCAAGAATGGGTATTGAACCCACAATCACAAAGAACAAATTGTCCTCAGCTTTCACACAGGACTTTTTCAAGATGCTTGAGCAAGTGAAAGATTCTATGAAAAGACAAGCAAACAAACACTGCTCCAAGGCCTTGGACTTGACAATCGGAGATATGGTCTGGTTGTCAACCAAGAATATTAAGTTGAATAGGGTATCCAAAAAATTGACAGAAAGGTGGATTGGCCCCTATGAAATTCTTTCCTTCACAGGACCTAATGCCATCACTCTCAAATTACCATCCACCCTGTGTATTCACCCCACTGTAAATGTTAAGGGTTAAACCATACAAAGAACACCTTGAAAACCAACCTGTAGTAGCCCTGGGACCCATTGTGGGCACACAAGAAGGAATTCCAGAATTCAAAGTCAAGTACATCATAAACTCTTGGCTTAAGGGATGATCTTTGGAGTTCTTGGTACACTGGAAGGGCTATGACAAGGAAGACCACACATGGGAACCTCAAAGCCACCTCACAAATGCCAAAGAGGCAATAAAGGACTTTTATATATCTAACCCAGCGGCACCCCAGAAGCTCAGAATGGTCCAAACAGATTTTGACTCCCTCTTTTCCTCTTATATGAACATAATGGAGCTGTTGGCAACCTACACCACTTAAGGCTTTGGCTACCACTCAATAGACTTGCTAGAGATCAAGAGGATGATGCAGGGAATCAACCAGGACTTGACTGAAGTCCAGTTGTCATTTGGATTTAGATTATATACTACAAAGTACTTTAGGGCAAGTGTGAGAATACTTACTAAGTGGCTACATCATTGTGGAGTGGAAAAGTAGATAAAAGTCTAGACTGTTGGTAATTAAGGAAGCATGTAGATAAGGGGTCTAGAACGAATGTGAATGAAGTGAAAGGGTTTGACCTAGACTTGGTCAGGTGACATGTCCCACAGTCATGTGCTAGTGGTCATGTGACTTGATAAGATAAGATAATGTGAGAAATTGTAACATTACTCCCCTCCTATGAATTGCATTCCAGGTAATTGAAGGGAACCTGGGAGGGTTCTGTTACATTCACATAAGAAGAAAAACAAGAATCAAAGTCCATTTGGACCATTCTGAGCTTCCAGGGTACCACCAGTGTAGAGAACTGTGGTTCCCTACATTTGTATTCCTGATTTATAGGGCATCTGACAACATCACAACTCATCCAGTCTTATCCCAGTTATCCCAACATTTGGGATTGTCTTGAGACTCCCTGGGATGAACATATCGCCCCATTCACTTTCTCTTGCCTCACACTCAGGCACATTTAAGTTTCTACAACTGGAGCCCACTGCAAGAGAGTCCAGCATTTCATTTGGCCCCACCCTTACATTTTTTTTTATTCTATTCAAATTTAAATATTCCCTTCTCCACTGCTACACTTGTCCGCCCATTTCCACCACTTACTACACCTCCCGAGCCTTGATACCATCTTCCTAACTTCCTTCCGACCCTATTTTATGCTATCTGGAGACATTTACGAGACTTACTTCCCATTCCGACCCTTATTTCATCATTTATGTTACATTCAAGCCTTTAAGCATTCCATTATGATGCAGCCAATGTTCATTTTACTATTCCGGGACACCCCTGATGCACCTAGATTCGATGGCATGCCACACCAACTTCACTGGTTCCTGGAGGATATTGAGGAATTAGCAAGCTGGGCTGGCTTTAATGATCAAGATATGATCCGGCTGGCAATCCAGTATGCTGTTTTTGAAGAAGTGGAGCTATGGGAGATGATGGAAGAGGTATCTAACCTGACACCTAGCTGGTCCCGGTTTGTCAAGGTGGTGAAGAAGCTCTATCCAGGATGTGAGCTTGTATACACCCAGAATGATCTAATTGCCCTCATACAGCAGTTCTGAAACCAGGCTATGCACACCCTGGATGATCTTGGCCAGTATCACCAGAGTTTCTTCAAGATCTCCACCCATCTCCTTAGTGCAGGCTGACTTGGTGAATGCAAACAGGATGAGTTTTTCTTCACAGGTTTCCCATCTGACCTGGCAACCCACCTTAACCATCAGCTTGAGATTGTCCATCTGTTATATCCTGAAACCCAGAACCCAACTCCAGTCCCTCTGGACCAACTCCACTCACAACTCCGGTGACTTCTCTGTATTCTTCCTTTAACTCTATACTCAGACTCTGACATTAGTAACCTCTTATGACCCCTTTCTTACAATATGTTAAACACTGGGGACGAACTCCGGACTAACTCCGGACTTCAGAGTTAGGTTAGTCAAACGGGACTTGGCTTCACCTTATGTGGTGCGCCTTTGCAGAAAGTCCAGTGTCCCGAATTTGTGGAGGGTCAGAGATTGGAGGAGAGTCTTGGACTCAAGGAGATCATCAGATCAAGACAAGGATGGGACAGGGTTAAGTCGAGGTTAAGTTGAGATTCAAACTAAGGTATCTACTGACAGAAGTAGAGACTTTATATACTAAGAGAGATGAGATCGGGTAAGTCTTCAATGTGCACAGGCACAGAGGTAACTATGTAAGTGAAATGGAAGTCAAGATAAGACATTGAGATAGAATGGGAAAAGAGGTGTCAAGATGAAACGGAAACAGAGATATCATAGTGGAACATATGGAGAGATGTCAAGGTAGAACATAATAAAAAAGGTCTGAAGTCAAGGTCTATGATATTGAGCGAGAACGAACCGGAGGATCAATGGAGTTGATCCAGAGTTGAGTACATGTGTGCGACTGGAGGAACTAGGCTGGAGTAGGTCCAGAGTGACCAGAGTTGGACGGGATATGACAGTATCTCCCTCTTAGGCCTGAACCCCTGAAGGCCATTAGCATGTGACTCCATTGATTGGTTTTGGAGTCCGAAACGGAGTTTGGTTTGTCTGTTAAAAAAGAAACCTGCGTGCTCGGAGTCACTTCATCCACTACCACTACTCATCACCATGTCCGGCACATCTGATATCAAGACCTGGCCTGATGTCCGCTTGGCGGAGGACGAGAACAATGACGACGACCTTTGGAGGGCAAAGGCCTCCAAGCGGAGGAGGCGGGTCAAGGTCAAGAGGGAGGAGGAGGCGTGGAAGAAGGCGGCGGAGGAGGCTGTGAAGAAAAGGGTGAGTGGTTTTCGGTGAGGTGACTCAGACTAACCAGAGCACAGGCGGAGCAGGTATGGGCACAGCAAGCACAGGCGGGGCCAAGCAAGGGCAAGGGGAAGGCAAGGACGCCGACGATGCCGAAGTGCCGGAGGTGCGAGGAGCGGGGCCTGACGTGCGAGCAAGCGTCAGGTAAGTCGACAGCATGCTCGGAGTGCTGGGATGCAAAGGTGAGGTGTGAGTGGCCTGGAGAAGAGAAGGTGGAGAAGAAGTGGAAGCGGAAAACGGAGGAGCCGGAGGAGGTGAAGAAAAAGATACGAATGGAGGAAAAGGTGGAGATAGGAGGCAGTGAGCTGACCCAGCTGCTCTGGGTGGTCCATGAGATCCATGACCAGATCCGGTTGGGCTTCGAGTGCCAGAATTGGTCGCTAGAGCAGCTGGTGGAGCTGAAGGCGATGGAGGTGTATGGCAACGATGGAGTGGAGGCACAGATGGCAGAGGAGACAGTGGATGAGAGGGAGGTCCGGGAGGCTGCCAGGGACACAGCGGAGTTGAGGGCGGAGGAGAAGGAAGTGGCAGACGAGCAGGAGAGAAAGGAGATTGCGGAGTTCACAAGGAAGAAGGCAGAGAAGGAGGCAGAGGAGGTGGAAGAAAGCGGAGACGACGAGGACGAGGATGGAGAGGTGTAGGTAGAAGCTGGCCGCCTCCAGTAGATAGTTAATAATCGCAATCATCCTGTGGGTTAAGCGGAGTGAAGTCTGGACTTGTCTGGATACTGGAGGTGAAACTCCTCAACAAGCTCCGAAGCATGACCTAACTCAGTGGTGAGAAGCCATGAGGTTTCTTCATCAGTTCCTTTATATCCAGACCACTGGACTAAGTACAACAACTTGCAATGATGCCGTCTGCGATCTATCTTGGAGTCGAGAATCTCGGAGATCTCGTACTCCGGTTCTCCGTCAACTTCAACCGGAGGTGGAGGTGGTTGAGTACGATTTGGAATAGTGTTGGGAACAGCGGGTTCCAGCTGAGAAACATGAAATACCGGATGTACGGACTTCATGTTCTCTGGGAGCAGGAGCATGAAGGAGAGGGAGCCTGCTTGAGTGATAATAGGGTATGGACCGAGGTTCTCTTCAGAAAGCTTTTTGGAAGGCCACGTAGAGTGGAAGTACTTAGCTTTGACGAAGACTTGGTCACCGACTTTCAAGTCCGGCGCCGGAGTTCGTTTAGCGTCAGCGGGTCCTTGGTACCGTTTTTGAGCAGTGGCTATCTCCTCATGGAGGAATTCGTGGAGGGAATCGAGGTCTACGGAGTACTCTTGGGCTCGAGCGGAGGTGAGATTGTGCTCCGGATGGACAGCGAGATTGGGGTGGTAACCTTTATTAGCGAAGAACAGAGACACACTGGTGGTAGCGTTTGGAGCATTATTGTATGCGAACTCCGCAAGCGGCAGGAGTTTGGACCAATTGTCCTGTTGGTAGTTACAATAGATCCGGAGGTATTGCTCGAGTGTCTGGTTCATATGCTCTGTCTGACCATCGCCTTCCGGATGATAACTGGAGGTGAAGTGGAGGCGGATGTCGAGAGCCTTACTGAGAGAGCGGAAGAAGTGGGAGACGAACTCCGAGCCTCGATTAGAGGTGATGTGGGAGGGAACTCCGTGCTTAGAAAAGACATGGAGAAGGAAGAGTTTAGCTAACTCCGGAGATGATACCTTATCGTCTGTAGGGATAAAGATGCATTGTTTGGACAGATGGTCCACGACGACGAGGATAGCAGTATGTCCGGAGGAAGCGAGGAGTTGCTCGATGAAGTCCATGGAAATAGAATTCCAAGGCTTCTCAGGAATGGGGAGCTGTTTTAGAAGGCCATAGGGTTTATGACGAGGGACCTTGGCGCGGGCGCAGGATGTACAAGAGGAGACATACTCTTTGACAAAGGTCTGGATGCCCGGCCAGGTGTATTCTCGACAGATGAGCTCTAATGTCCGATTCTGTCCAAAATGTCCAGAGAGTGGATGATCGTGCTTAAACTGGAGGACCCGGAGGCGGAGGTCATCAGTGTCAGGGACAAAGATACGATTATCGAGATGCAAGAAACCTTCTGGGTCTACGGTCCAGCAAGGATCGGACTCTTCAGAGTTGGACATGTGGACTGAGGTGATAGGATCAGAAGGGAGAGCTGAGAGGATGTCATTATGAAGGGTCTCTATGTTGAACAAGGAGGCAGCTCGGAGTACTGGAGTTGCGAGGTATGTTGCCCGGAGTGATGTGATGAGCTGTTCCTGTGTAAAGATGGGATGGAAATTATGTGGATTGACACGGGCGTAGTCCCTATCCCCCTCTTTGGGGTAGACGTCCCAGCATCTAGTCAGGGCATCAGGCTTGGCACCTAAGCGTCCGGGGCAGAAACGGATGACCATGTTGAACTGGGAGAGGAACTCCGACCACCGGGCTTGACGGCGGGTCAGGAGTTTTGTGGTGGAAAAGTATTCCAAGTTCTTGTGGTCAGTCACGACATCGACCGGAGTACCTGAACCTTCAAGGTAATGCCGCCAAGTCTGGAAGGACTCATGGATGGCAAGCAATTCCTTATCATGGGTGTCATAGTTGAGCTCCGGAGCGGAGAGAGTCCGGGAGTAGAAAGCGACGGGCCGGAGTTCTTCGTCCGGACATCGGAGTGAGAGGATGCCGGCGATCGCATAATCGGAGGCGTCAGTCTCCACGATCAGCGGAGCATCAGGTACCCAGTGAGTAAGAATAGGAGCGGAGGTAAACACTTCCTTAAGGCGCCGAAAGGCGGAGCGACAAGCGTCGTTGAAGTCCCATGGAAAGCCCTTACGAGTAAGGCGGGTCAAGGGAATGATGAGACCGGAGTAATCATGGATGA
>JBBPKI010000573.1:0-21341 GCA_038089155.1 Nevesoporus exiguus
CCCGCCGGGGTCTCCGATATGTCCGAGTTGACTGGATTCGTACGTGGGTGCTACTTACGAGCAAATGGGGTACTTTCTATGTACCTCGTCCTTATCTGAGATTTCGTGGGATTACCGCCGACCTTTGACTTTAGGGGTTAGATCTTTAGACCTTGCCCCGGGCCAAGCTTAGTACTTACCGCTGAGCTCGGTCGGCACCTGAGTTTGAAACATGCCACACTTTTCCGAAGGCTCTCGTTGGACGATCGCGCGTTTCATCGTGTACCCCGCTGGGGTGGAAGTCGAGGCTTGGGGTTTCCGTACGCTCGCGAATGTTCATGCTAGTACTTACTTCTTCCTTCTCCCTTTCTCACACCTTCTTTGCTTCGGATGGGCTGGTTGTTTTGGTAGCACGCCGCGTGTCATATGGACTGGTTGGAGCCCGTGACCGCTGCCACTAGTAAGTAGGACCGGGTCGGTACGTACTGATCTGGGTCTGGTCATGATCGGGTCTCAAGCCTCGGGTCCAGGAATTACTTGATCATGTGTACGTCCCGGCCGATTCGAGTCGCGGGGGAACTTCAAGGGACGACGACGCACGAGCACTCAAAAGGAGCTACGCACGTTGTTCAGAATCACGTGCGACTGGCAGACTGTGGCACGCTCGTCGGCACGTTTCACACGGTCTGACAGCGTCATGATGTTGACCTGTTTTTTCTGTTTTCTCCATGCAGTAATCCCCACTTTTTCCGTGCGTGTGGGGTGGCAGGTGGTGGCGTGTTGGTATGTAACTCGAAGGCCCCGGTGCGCGTCGCGTGTTACGTGTCGAAACGATTCACGGGTCCCGGGATGCGCGACGAGGTTCGGACGCCTCCCGTCGCACCGTCCGCGCTGGCACCAACACTTTTGCTCGTGTCAGACACCGGCCCGGTTTCCTCCGTTGCTCCTGATTCGATTGGTCGACCTTTGTCGATCAAGCAGCCAGTCATCGTCTGGAAAGAGCCCGTGAGTTTCTTTTTTTTGGTAGGGGAGGAAGCGTTTAGAGGGAGACTTTGAAGTAGGATCTCTTGACCTGGGTTCTAGGAGTACGTGCTCAGACTGTGGTGGTCTCGAGCGCTCTGGAAATCAAGCCGGAGTCGGCGAAAGCCGTCCTGACTGTGGCCCAGATCCGGATCAGTGTGGTGGGTATCTTCGTCCCAGGCGAGGAAATAACGTTGCACGCTCTCCAGGAATTGTCCGAGCATGTGACTGGCTCTGTATATCGCAATAACATTGGCTTTCGTTAGGTCGCGAGTGCGCATGCTGAATGAAGTTGATTTGCATGGGCTCAGCAGGTGAACATCATCTGCTTACAGTATTTCCTTTCCTCTCCAGGCAGATTGGAAGCAGCGCGCAAGCCCAGGTGTTCTGGGTATCATTGTGGATAGTTAGATGCGTGGATCCCCTTCCCCCGTTGTGAGGATCATCTATCGTCAACATAAGTTGCTTCTACCACGCGCGCGAAATGAGGTTTCAGTTATTGCCCTCGCGGGCACTATCCATACACATGGGGGTACCAAGGGCCGCCTCTCCGCGCTGTGCAGCGAGAAGAAAAAGAGGAGGACCGGCATGTGAGATCAGACATTGAAACAGTTCCGCTAGTTGTACAGGTACGCTAACGAGGAACGACAGCATATGAGCTCATAGGTACATTTATCGGCGGGGAAGGGGAATATGTGATATAACTCTGTCATTTCCGAGCAATCCTACATGCGAGAAAATCAAAGCTTCTGTTGACACAGTCAGTTTTGGGACTGCACATCCAATCACACTTAGGTACCTTATGGGCCTTCTTTACTAGTCGCATAAAGTTCTCCGCGAAGAAAGCCCCCTTTTTTTCGGCGAGGTCGACAGGCGTTTGTCCCTCCAGATTACGTGTATAAGGGTCACAGCCGCAGTCGAGCAAGGTCTCGATGACTTCCCAGTCGAAATCATTTTCCAATTCGGAATACTTGCGATGTAGGAATATGTGCAGTGGGGTTTCACCTTTGTTATTGACGGCGTTTGGATCAGCGCCCTCGCGGGTTAGGAGACGCACCATCGGAACCATCACGATATGCCCCACACCAGATTCGGATATCGCAGAGAGGAGCACGTCAGGAGGGAGCGGTGCTCCTTGTGAAAGCAGATATTTGACAACAGTAATATCACGTTCTCCTGCAGCGACGTGAAGGGGTGTTTTGCCGGCTGAATTGCGTAGCGTAGGATCGCATCCCAAATCAACGAGGACTTGAATGACCTCTAAATGGCTGTCGTATATCGCTCTTGATGCCACAGCACGGTGTAAGGCAGTATCTCCGTCGGTGTCAACAAAGTGTACATTAACGCATTCAAAGCCTGCGAGGCATTGAATTAAGGCCACTTTCTCCAACGAACCTATACGCATGGGGGCGGCGGCGGCGACGGCGAGAATAATATCTGCAGGAGGTACTCCGCCTTGTGACAAGAAATACCCAAAGACGGAGATATGTCCATTTGTCAACGCTGCGAGGACGACATTAGGAGGAAGTGATTCGCCGTTGGACGGGAACGATTCTAGGATAGCGACATGTCCAGCCTTCGCAGCTATGTACAACGGGGTGTCGCCAGCGCAGTTGAGTGCATGAATGTCACATCCAGCATTGACGAGGATCCTGGAAGTTTCTAAGCAATCACCCTCATCTTCGCGTGCTAGGGCAAGATGCAATGGCGTATCGCCACTCATCGCGACGGCCATCGTGTCTGCCCCATTCTCGACTAGAAAACGAACCAGTGGGGCGATGGTCTTCGAACGACTAGTTGATGCAGTGAGGAGGATATCCGGAGGGAGTGAAATGTTCAATGAGAGCAGATATCTGACAATGGACGTGTGGCCTCTGTCGACTGCCACATGTATAGGAGTTTTGTTGGATGAATTAACCGCAGAGGGATCACTCCCAGCCTTGGTCGAAATAATGGCAAACAGGAACGCGGGAGTTTCGGAATTCCAGCCAAGTGCTAGGTGGAGTGGAGTGTCCCCGTTTGCGGTAGTGACATGCACATTGGCACCTCTGTCAATGAGAAACTGAGTTGTTTGCCAGTTTCTTTCATTGTGAGAGGCAGCAAGTAACAAGTCTGACGGGAGCGATAGGCCCCGGGAGAGCAGGTATTGGATGACATTTAAGCATCCATGGCGTGCGGCAACATGGAAGACAGTTTCTCCGTCCAAACGTCGTGCAGATGGATCACATCCGGCATCCACGAGGGCCTTGACTATTTTCAAGCAATTGTCGCTGTCTTCATAGAGACGATTACCACACGTCACGGCAAAATGCAATGCGTTGTATCCGTCAGGTGCGAAGACGTGCACGTCAGCGCCAATGGTGAGGAGGAACTTGATCATTGGCAAGCTCCCTGTGTGTGCAGCAGTGAGCAGGATGTCGGGAGGTAGTGGGATATGAAGGGAAAGGAGGTACTTCAAAACAGGAATGTGCCTAGAGCGCACGGCAAGTGAAACAAGTGTTTGACTGGCCGAATCTGGAATACGTTGCGGATTACATCCAGCAGTGACGAGAGCTTTGATGCTCTCTAAATAATCATAGCAATTACCCGAGGGCGGATCCAGAACAAGATGTAGGGTGGTATCACCATTAGCAGCAACCATACGAGCATTGGCACCCCTCGCGAGAAGAAACCGAATCATCGATAGGCTGAGATATTCCGTGACCGTACAAAAGCTCAAGTCCGACATTGTTGTGCAAAGCAAGATGTCTGGTGGCAGTAGTGCACCAACAGAAAGCAAATACTTGACGACGGGTACAAATCCACATCTTGCTGCACGGTAGATCGGTGTTATACCATACAAATTGCGCGCAGAGGGATCGCAGCCTGCTTTGCACAAGATTTTGGTGTTTTCTAGGCAGGTCTTCTCGTTGTGGCGATAGTTCATTGCACAATGAAGTGCAGTGTTTTCGTCATTCGACACAAAGTGGATGTTGACCCCAATATGAATGAGGAAACGAATGATCGGCCCATCCGCATCCCTGTTTTCTAATGTATCGAGCAGGATGTCTGGAGGAAGCGATACATTGAACTCAGAGAGGAAGTACTGGATAGTGGAGATGTGTCCCGCATGCGCAGCTTGACGGAGGAGCTCCTCGACGAAGATGGTATAACTGGAAATGTCAAAGTCGACCTGCCTGAGCCTCCTTGTCATGACGACTTCATCCTCGGCTGAAGGCTTATCCGATCCGTACGTCCAGACATGCAATGCAGGTAGAAATATTGTCTTATCTTCAATATGTGTTACCCACTCGATGAATTCATCGGTTTGTAGTAATCTTGCGACAGTGTGACCATGGATAGCAGACCTATCTCTAAGTTGCAAATCGTGGAACACATCTGAAAAGAGCGTGTGTGGCACTAGACTCCCTTCTGCTATGAATAAGCCGAGGACCTCACAGTTCCCTTCCCGGACAGCAGCCTCAATCGGCAAGCCTGAGGTGCAGTCACGCCAATGCTGCCGGATAAAGATACCGCACTGATCGAGCTTTGCGCCGTGTGACAGCAGTGTCCGGGCATGTTCAACCCCTCTCCGAGCCGCGTAAATGAGTGGATTTGTCCCGATCTTCGTGCGAACAGGAGCGCGGCCGAGGAATAGTCGCAGGAGCGGCTCAGGGGCATAACCAACGAGGATGTATAGCACAAAGTCATGCTCAAGACTTGGTAACCCGGGATAAGCGTCGTAGTCAGTGGCTTCTTTGCACATCAGGGTCCACTCCAAGGGATGCTGCTGAACATCGGAATGAAGAGCCACAATGGCATCCAACATTGACCTAGTTGGCTTGATGTGAGCTAGATGGCTGAAGCCATGGGCCAAGACATAGTCGAGAAGTGGGTACAACCCTGAGGACGGGTACTGTAGTTAGTATTGATGGATGATTCACTTAATTTCCTACCTAGAGATGTCCTTTCTTCGAGTTTCAGGTAGGCTGCCATGTAACTCATACACTGTCGTGCTATCTGTGCATGGGCATCTTGTTCATCGATGTTGTGAGGGCGTTTTTCCTGCGAAAGCTCTCCTACAAGGTACTCCTGTCTAGCAGCTCAGCAATAAGAAGTCAGCTTGGAGAAGCCGTTACCTTGACGCTAAAATGTGATAATTTTACGATGTCTGTTACTGGATCGTGTGTCACCAGACTGCCCAATGTGTCTAACAATGCATATCCATGTATGGGCCCCACAGCTGGGTTCAAGATTCGTTGATCAATATCAATGGAAAGTACTTCAAGGATCTGACACAATCGCAACGGAGCAGAAGCAGCAACAAGCCACACGAGCACGCACTGGGCAATTCCTCTGCCATGTTTTTCTTCGCTCATTGCAAGCAGAATCTGCTCGTAGGTTGCCTCAAGACCAACAGGAAGGCTTTCAAGTGCTCCACGAATTTCGACAGCAGTAACACATCGTTTGAGGATATCAAGCTGACACTGGATCCACCGGAACCTGCATATATGTAAACTCAGCATCACAATTCATAAGAGGATATATTCTCACTAACATCCCACCGGCTTTGTCGCACAATGTCCGAGCAGTCTCCTCCTTCAGGGTACTATCAATAATCCGGAGCCGTCGGTGTGAATCAAGCTCCCTCCTGACATGCAGATCAATGTCTGCAGATACCTGTCTTGACATATTCTCCAATGAGAGCCATGTGAGCCCAGAAAAGCCGTCCTTGATCACCTGAAGGGGTCGGCTAATCACAAGCAGCCGCATTCCACCTTTGTTTAACACCAGGAGGGCATCAAGTAGGCTTTCGATGTCCTTGCACTCATCGAGTGCATCTATGATAACAAGAGGTTGCTGTGTATATCGCTTTGCAGCGCTTGACACCAGGGAAGTAAGCCGCTTTGCATTGTTGAGAATCGATCCTTTTCGTCTTTTTTCCTTTGCTAGGTTATCTAGGGTGTCTCCAGGACTGACACCAAGGTCATCAAATCCGCGTAACAGCTGGGCAAGTATGGAGCGCATCACTTCAGCGGCAGACGTGGAGCGCTCGCTTTGGAAGTCACAGTAGAAGAATGCGAGCACTTCCCCTTCGTGGAGGGTATGCTCAAGGTTATCAATCACAGAAGCACTGCGGTACCATGAGCTACAGTCCAAAATACGCCACATGGACATACGCCAAGACTGATTTTCCCGAACCGGCTTTGTGGGGACAATAAGTTATTGCAAGGAGTCCCATAGAATAAATACACACATTTCCCATGCAACCATAGGAATGAGTCCCTAGCCTCCCTCCATGTCGTGTGTTCATAGCTATCGGTTAACCATGTACAGGTATCTGGTTGGCGCAACTCGAGCGTATCTTCGTGTTTGGAAGTGCAATCCCATGCATCAAGCCATGTTAAAATCTCACTCAGCAGCGATTCTGTAAAGCATGGTGTCTCTGTCGCGAAGGCAGGATACCTATGATGTCGATGTGAACTTACGATTGACTCCTTGCATAGTTTGGCTTGATTTGACCGCCACTTCGGATGTCAAAGTTGCTCTAGATTGTTATTAGACTCTGAATATATCTAAAGAGACAGAGACAGTACACGCTTGCATCCCTGTTGGTGTGACCAACACTCCGGGTAGTTGCAGTCACGGTCCTCATGGCAGCAAGTGGACCCACTCGTGACAGGCCGTTGATGGCTCCTTCATGATTCCTATGACCGAGCAGTACTATCAGACAAGCCTCGTAGAAGGGCCTGGACTACTTGCCAGACATCTGTGGTGAGCAAGAAGTGGAAACAATCCCGGTGTTTCTCAAAGACCCTCATCGCTTCCTTGATTTTGTCTTCGCTGGGTACAGACCGAAATGGATTGCAGAACGTTGACGCCATGCGAGTCGAATGCGACTTGATCATCCTCTCCATTATATTCAATGAATCTAGACACGCCTGAGGCTCTTCGCTAGTCAACCAGCTCTTCAGCCGATCATCAAGTGCGAGGTCGCTGCAGGAGGAAGATTCGCTGTGCTGAAGGGTTTCCTTGAGTATAGTGCCAGCTGCAGCGACGACCCTGTGCAGTTCCCCTCCCAGTTGCATACGAGACATATCAACGTTTCTGTCATTCCTTGTGCGGGTATAAGCGACTGCAGCATCGATAACCCGGTGTGAGGCCGACGCAACGTCGATGAGTGCTCTTTGGGCTGAAACCATGGGCACTATCGCAACTAGGTGATGAGTTGTAATAAACAGAACAGCTGCATCCACTAGACCCCAAGCGCTGGGGCTGCAGAGCTTCGTTGATACACTTGAATATCAACAGTGAGCTGGTAATTGGTTCCTTCCCTTGTCGAGGTTTGGCCTGAGTTTAGCTTGTCGTGTGTGCGTGGGAACTGACCTTATTGGGGCCTCTTTCAAGTTTCAACCCATGATGATAGCTTCTCTCTGACTCGGAGCGGATGTGGGTGCTCCCAGAGACTACCTTCGGCTTTACAACTTCCCGAGCTTCATCATGCATTATATTTTGGTTCTACGGCCTTAGTCCTAGTTTGGACAGATGACAGCATGCGAGTGCGAGCTTCAATTCCCTCGGCGCACTCACTAGGACGACCCCTTAACGGTGCATTGCAAGAGCATAAGCCCAGGATGCATCTCCTTAGCTAGCAACGGCACACTTGTCGCTTGGATCACCTTGTTCCTAAAGACTGACACCCATGTGAATTGGGTTTGCCATGATACATCCAGGTATCATTGTATTCATGGTATCCTAGCGACCTGTAGTGTGACGTTGTGATTGGCAGCGGCAGGACAGTCACCATTTGATGACTCCTATATTTTGTCCTCGCTCTGTGTGCGTGCAGTATGAGTTCTATGCATGGGTGACTGGCTGTCTTGCTGACTCTAACAGATGTTCCACGGGAAAACTCTGATCTTGAAGAGACAGTCAAGTGACTTAAGTGCCTTCGCGCGCAGGACAAGCGCTTAAGCGCCTTCATCTACCTGTCGAGCTTGCGGTTTACGACCTACTCATGCCTCACGACCCATCGCCGACAGAGCCGAGATGAACAATGTGATGACGATGTTGCATCTGGCCACAGCTGAGAACACCCTTGTCACAACGCCATGAATTCGCTTTTGGAGCCTCCCTCAGCGCTCCTTGCTGCGAGGCTGATCGAGACCTGGCTGTTAGAAACCAGTCTGGCACACTATGGCTACTTACTACCATTGTTTACCTACACTCATTCGATTACCTTTTTGGGGCTCCGAGAGGTGTTGCCTATCAGCCGGTCGGTTTCTAGTCGCAAGAACGGAGTTATGTCGCACATACTTCTCTGACCCCGGGGTCTCTGAACGGCAGCACAGCCTGAATGTAGCGATTAGAGTGAACCGAAAGACTCGTAGTGTTTTTTTTCTCTTAACCCAGTAGTAGTTCCCTGAGTTATTCTACGTTTCCGCCCGCCAGTATGAAGGGGTTCCAAGGGTTCGAGGGTCTGAGTCAGTAGCTCGCACTGCAAGACTCAAGTCTGGACACCTTGAAACGGCGAGGATTCACGATCGCCAAATAGATATGTAGTGTATTATAACACACCCCGTGTACAAGGACGCACTCACGTCTCCGGGGGCGAGCATGATGGGGCACCGAAGAATAGGGTGGACACGACCCGTTGACTTTCCCTGGCAGTATCCCGATCGATGACGGATTGCGCACCACACTTATCCGAAGCCCAAACCCGAAACCGAACAGCTTTCCACCCCCTCTCCCACATAGTCCTTTGTCTTCATCCACGAGCCGTTAGAGGTATGTACCGAGCATCTAACGAGCTGAATAACCAAGCTTGAGCGACGGGATGGATTGGTATGATGTGGATGTCCCAAGCTACCCAAGACGATAGCGCATTGACGTTTCTATTTCCCATGGGCGGTGAGGGAAGTAATTCACTAAGCCAGGAACTAGAAGCACGGTGGCATCAAGCGCCTGCAGCACCGCGACAATTTTTGATCACGCTACCCTCCTGGGACCCGACCCATCTCTTTTCTCGGGTGGGCTTAGCTCAGTCTTGGCATCAAAGCCGACCCGAGGAGACGACAGCAAGGGCTCATTAGTATTACTGCAGGGGCCAGGAATGTCACCACCCAAAGTGAATCCGAATCCTGGGGTGTTGGATGGCAAGCCGTACAGGTAAGCGGATGTCACTGCAGGACCATTTCGCGTACCTTTCCACGGACCACGCTTCCCTCATAGATGTGTTCGTAGGCCAGGAGCGCTGAGCGAAACAAAATTCAGGCGGTGGCAAGCACTGAGTCAAAATGCCAGTAGTTTGGCTGCGGGAACACTAAGGAACGCAACAAGTGTTTCGCATGGAAAGAGGCAGGAGAAGATGGGGTCTGTAGGTGGTAAGACCAGAAACTTAGGTTGATAAGAGTGGACATGGTCCAACTGGTGCATCGGACCTTGCACCCCATTTCTTGAATCCTTTCTTGACAAGTCCAAGAAAGGGTTTCCACTCGATGGGGTTATGGAATTGATGACTGATGGGGGAAGTGTATCTGGTCAGGTGACCAGGCCCATTTCTTGGGACCATGGCCCCGTGCAACGCTTCCTTTTCCCAAAATTGGAACAGTCTTTCCCCGGCACTGCCGCAACCTCAGTGGCCCACCGACATGTACAAGAATTTTGGGTGCATTGCCTTGCTGAATTGGTAATGGCACATTCATGGCAGCCTCTGGCGGCTCCATTGACTCAAAGGAGTTTGCTCAGAATCACGTGCGACAAAAGTTCGTTTCCACGTTTCGCACGGTCTGGCAGCGACGACGGAGTCCGAGTTCTGGGCATGCTGGCATGTTTTTCTGTTTTCTCCTTGCAGTAGTCCCCGCTTTCCTGGTGCATGTGGGGTTCATGCTGGCGTGTGTTGGCAACTCGAAGGCCCGGTGCGCGCCGCATGCTATGTGTCAAAACGATTCACGGGTCCTGGAATACAGGACGAGATTCGGACGTCTCAGTTGCACCGTCCATGCTGGCACCTACACTCTTACTTGTGTCAGACACCGGCCTAGCTCCTCCGATTACTCCTGATTCGATTGGTCGATCTTTGTCGATTGAGCAGCCAATCATCGCCTGGGAGGAGCCCGTGAATTTCTTTTTGTAGGGGAGGAAGCGTTGGGGGGGGACGTTGAAAGTAGGGTCTCTCGACCTGGGTTCTAGCTAGAGTACGTGCTCCTAACATGGTGCTCCTAACATAGACTGGTGGTCTCCAGCGCTCCGGAAATCAGATGACCACGTGGATCCGAATATATGGTTGGCGTCTCTGGCCCAGTCGAGGAAATAACGTTGCAGCTCTCCGGGGGTTGTCCGAACACACGGCCGGTTCTGCACGTCGCAATGACATCAGTCTTCGCCAGGTTACGAGTGCAGATACCGAATGTTGATCTCCACAGGCACAATCTGCTTACAGTGTTTCCTTTCTTCTCCTGGCAGATTGGAAGCAGCGCACAAGCGCAGGTGTTCCGGGTGCTATTGTAGATGGTTAGATGCGTGGGTCCCCTTCTCCCTTTGTGAGGATCATCTATCATCAACATAAGTTGCTTGTACGCGCGCTAAATGATGTTTTGATTATTGCCCTCGCGGGCACTATCCATACACATAGGTGTACCGAGGGCCGCATCTGCATGCTGTACAGCAAGAAGGAAAAGAGGAAGATTGACATGTGAAATCAGTCATTGAAACTATTCGGCTACTTGTACAGGTGTACCAACGAGGAACGACAGCATATGGGCTCATAGGTACATTTGTCGGCGGGGAAGGGGAATATGTGATTTAGTTCCGTGACTTCCGAGTAATCCTACATGCGAGAAAATCAAAGCTTCTATTGACACAATCAGTTTTGGGACTGCATATCTAATCGCACTTAGGTACCTTCTGGGCCTTCTTTACTAGTCGCATAAAGTTCTCCGAGAAGAAAGCCTCCTTCTTTTCAGCGAGGTCGATGGACGTTTGTCCTTCCAAATTGCGTGTATAAGGGTCACAGCCGCAGTCGAGCAAGATCTCGATGGCTCCCCATTTGAAATTGTTTTCCGATTCAGAATCCTTGCGCTGTAGGACTATGTGTAGTGGCGTTTCACCTTTGTTGTTGACGGCGTTTGGATCAGCACCCTCGCAGATTAGGAGACGTATCACCGGAATTATCTTGAAATGCCACACACTACTAGAAGATCCGGATATCGCAGAGAGGAGCACATCAGGAGGGAGCTTTGCTCCTTGTGAAAGCAGATATTTGATGACAGCAATATCATGTTCTCCTGCAGCGACGTGGAGGGGCGCTTGTCCGGCTAAATTGCGTAGCGTAGGATCGCATCCTAAATCAATGAGGACTCGAATAGTCTCCAAACGACTATATTTCGCCTTTGAAGCTACAGCACGGTGTAATGCAGTATCTCCGTCGGTGTCAACGATGTGTACATCGACGCCTTCCAAGCCTGCGAGGAATTGAATGAGGGCCACTTTCTTGGACGGATCCATACGCTCAGAGGCGGCGGCAGCGGCGGCGAGAATGATATTAGCAGGAAATACTCCGCCATGTGACGAGAAATACTCTAACACGGTGAAATGACCATTTGCCAACGCTGCGAGGATGACATTAGGAGGGAGTGGTTCGCCATGGGGTGGGAATGATTCCAGAATAGCGACGTGTCCGGCCTTCGCTGCTATGTGGAATGGGGTGTCACCGGCACAGTTGAGCGCATGAATGTCACATCCAGCATTCACGAGGATCCTGAAAGTCTCTAAACAATCATCCTCATTCCAGCGTGCCAGGGCAAGATGCAATGGCGTATCGCCACTTGTTGCGACGGCCATCGTATCTGCCCCATTCTCAACTAGAAAACGAACCAGTGGGGCGATAGTCATCGGACGACTAGTTGATGCAGTAAGGAGGATATCCGGAGGGAGTGGAATGTGCAGTGAGAGCAGATAGTGGACAACGGACATGTGACCACTGTCTACTGCCACATGCATGGGAGTTTGGTGGGATGAATTGGCTGCAGATGGATCGCTCCCAACATCAATCAAGATGATGGCAAACTCCAATGCAAGAGTTTCCTGATGCCAGCGAAGTACCATATGAAGTAGAGTGTCCCCGTTTGCGGCAGCGGCACGCACATCAGCACCTTTATCAATGAGAAACAGAATTGTCCACGAGTGTTGAGGAATAGGATGGGTAAAGAGTAATACATCGGATGGGAGTGGTAAACCTAGGGAGAGTAGATATTGGATGACATTCACGTGCCAAGAGCGTGCGGCAACGTGGAGGACAGTTTCTCCATTTGAACTTCGTGCAGATGGATCACATCCGGCATCCACGAGGGTCTTGACTACGTTCAAGCAATTATGGCTGTCTTCATAATCCCAATTACGCATCGCGGCAAAATGCAATGCGTTGCGTCCATCAGGCGCGGTGACGTGCACGTTAGCGCCAATGGTGAGCAGGAATTTGATCATTGGAAAGCTCTTTCCCATCGATGCGATGAGCAGGATTCTGGGAGGTAATTTGGAGTGAAAGGAAAGGAGGTACTTGAGGAGAGGGAGGCGTCCAGTGGAGACGGCAAGTGTAATACATGTTCGGCCAGACGAACCTGAGATACACGGATCACACCCAGCAGCAATGAGAACTTGGATATTCTCTAAATAATCATAGCCACCCCAAAGCGGATCCAGAGCAAGATGCAGGGTGGTGTCACCATTAGCGGCAACAGTACGAGCATCGGCACCCTCTGCGAGAAGGAGACGAATCATTGATGGGATAGGGGGTCGGACGCCCGTCGCAATACTGAAGTCCGATAATGCTGCCAGTGTATAAAGCAAGATGTCAGGTGGCATTAATGCACCCACAGAAAGCAGATATTTGACGACGGATATAAATCCGCGTTTTGCGGCATAGTGGATCGGTGTTCTACCATATAGATCGCACGCGGAGGGATAGCAGCCCGCTTCGCACAAGATTTTTGTGTTCCCTAGGCAGGTCTTCTCGTCGTAAAGATAGTTCATTGCACAATGAAGTGCAGTATTTTCGTCATCTGACATGAAGTGGATATTGGCCCCAATGCGAATGAGGAAACGAATGGTTGGTCCATCCGAACGCCCATCTCTCAGTAGGTTGAACAGGATGTTTGAAGGAAGTGATACATCGAACTCGGAGAGGAAGTACTGGATAGCGGAGATGCGTCCCGCGTGCGCAGCTTGACGGATGAGCTCCTCGACGAAGAGGGTATGACTGGAAATGTCACAGTCGACCTGCTTGAGCCTCCTCGTCATGACAACTGTATCTTCAGCTGATGGCTTCAAGTTGTCAAATTTGTACCTCCAGCATTCCAGTGTGGGTAGAAGTACTGTCTTGTCTGTGATATGTGTTACCCACTCCGTGAATTCATCAGTCTGTAGCAATCTTGCAACAGCATGGCCAGAGATAGTGGGCTCTTCTTTAAGTTGCAAATCGAGTAGTACATCTGAAAAGAGTGCACATGGAACAGGACTCCCCTCTGCTATGAATAAGTCGAGGACCTCACAGTTCCCTTCCATAATGGCAGCCTCAATTGGCAGGCCTGAGGTACGGTCATGCCAATGCCAACGGATAAAGGTACCGCACTGATTGAGCTTTGCGCCATGTGACAACAATGTCTGGGCATGTTGAACCTCTCTCCGAGCCGCATAAATAAGCGGGTTTGTCCCACTCTTCGCGTGAACAGGAGCACAGCCAAGGAATAGTTGCAGGAGCGGCTCAGGAGCATAACCAATGAGAATGTAGAGCACAAAGTCATGCTCAAGACTTGGTAACCCAGGAGAGGTATAATAGCCAGTGAATCCTCTGTACATCAGCATCCACTCCGAGGGATGTTGCTGAACATCCAAATGAAAAGCCACAATGGCATCCAATATTGACCTAGTTGGCTTGATGTGAGCTAGATGGCTGAAGCCATGGGGCAAGACATAGTTGAGAAGTGGGTGCAACTCTGAGGGTGCTTACTGTAGTTAGTGCTGATGGATCATTTGCCATAGTGTCATACCTAGGGATGTCCCTCCTTCGAGTTTTAGGCATGCTGCCATATAACTCATACACTGTTGCACTACCTGTGCATGAGTGTCTTCTTCATTGATGTTATAATGGCACTTTTCCTGCGAGAACCCTCCTACAAGGTACTCCTATCTAGTGGCTCAGCAATAGGAAATAGACTTGGAAAAGTCATGTACCTTGACACTGAAATGAGATAACTTCACAATGTCTGTCACCAGATCATGTGTCACCAAACTACCCAGTGTGTCTAACAATGCATATCCGTGTATGGGCCCCACATCTGGGTTCAAGATTCGTCTGTTAATGTCGATGGAAAGTACTTCAAGGATCTGACACAATCGCAACGGGGCAACAGCAGCAACAAGCCACATGAGCGCATGCTTGGCAATTCCTCTGCCCTGTTTTTCTTCACTCATTGCGAGCAGAACCCGCTCGTAGGTTGCCTCAAGACCAATAGGAAGGCTCGCGAGTGCTTCTCGAATCTCGACAGCAGTGACACAACGCTTGAGAATGTCCAGCTGGCACTGAATCCACCGGAACCTGCATATAGATTCAACATCACAATTCATAAGGAGAGACATTCCAACTAACATCCCATCGGCTTTGTCACACAATGTCCGAGTAATATCCTCCTTCAGGGTACCATCAGCAATCCGGAGTCGTCGATGGGAGTCAATTTCCCTCCTGACATGTAGACCGATGTCCGCATACACCTTTATTGACATATCTTCCAATGAAAGCCATGTGAGCTCAGAAAAGCTGTCCTTGATCACCTGAAGTGGTCGGCTAATCACGAGCAACCGCATTCCACCTTGGTTTAACGTCACGAGTGCATTTAGTAGGCTTTCAATGTCTCTGCACTCATCAAGCGCATCTATGACGACAAGAGGTTGCCGTGTGTATCGCCTCGCAGCGCTCGACACTAGGGAAGCAAGCCGCTTTGCGTTCTTGAGAATTGATCCTTTTCGTCTTTTTTCCTTTGCTAGGTTATCTAGGGTGTCTCCAGGACTGACACCAAGATTATCAAACCCGCGCAATAACTGGGCGAGTATGGAGCGCATCACTTCAGGTGCGGTCATAGAGCGCTCGCTTCGGAAATCACAGTAGAAGAATGCGAGGAGTTCCCCTTCGTGGAGTGTATGCTCAAGGTTATCAATCACAGAAGCACTGTGGTACGATCAGCCGCAGCCAAAAATACGCAGCATGGACATACGCCAAGACTGATTTTCCCGAACCGGCTTTGTGGCGATAATAAGTTATCGCGAGGAGTCTCATAGAAAAGATACACACGTTTTCCATGCAGCCATAGGAATGAGTCCCCAGCCTCCCTCCATGTCGTATATTCATAGCTATCGGTTAACCATGTACAGGTATCTGGTTGGCGCAACTCGAGCGTATCTTCGTGCTTGGAAGTGCAATCCCATGCATCAAGCCATGTTAAAATTTCTCTCAGCGATTCTGCAAAGCATGATGTCTCTGTCATGAATGCAGGATACGTATGATGTCGATGGTGAACTTACGATCGACTCTCCGCATAGTTTGACTTGGCTCGGCCATTTCGGATGTCAAAGCCGCCCTAGAAGTCTATTAGATTCTGGATATATTCAAAGAGATATAGACAATACACGGTTGCATCCCTGTTGGCGTGACAAACGCTCTGGGTAGTTGCAGTTGCGGTCCTTATGACAGCAAGCGAACCCACTCGTGACTGGCCGTCGACGGCTCTTTCATGATCCCTGTCATCGAGCAGCACTGTCAGACAAGCCCCGTAGAAGGACCCAGAATACTTGCCAGACATCTGTGGCGAGCAAGAAATGGAAATAATCCCGATGTTTCTCAAATACCCTGATCGCTTCCTTGATTTTGTCTTCGCTGGGTGCAGACCGGAATGGGTTGTAGAACGTCGACACCACAGGACCCGACTGTGACTTGAGCATCTTTTCCATTATGCTCAGTGAATCTAGACACGCCTGAGGCTCTTCACTAGTCAACCAATTCTTCAACCGATCGTCAAAGGTGGGGTCGCCGCAGGAAGAAGATTCGCCGTGCTGAAGGGTTCCCTTGAGTATGGTACCAGCTGCAGCGACGACCCTGTGCAGTTCTCCTCCCAGTCGCACACGAGATGTATCAACATTCCTGTCATTCTTTGCGCGGGCATAAGCGACTGCGGCATCGATGACTCTGTGTGAGGTCGACGCAATGTCAATGAGTGTTTCTTGGACTGAAACCATGGGGACGGTCGAAGGGCGCTAAAATGTACCATGATACGAATGATGATAGATCATAGCGAACAGGATTCGTACCTACCAAATCCCGGACAACGGCCCACGTAGGGGAATCGATGCGCCTGATATCGTCACTGAACGATCAATTAGCTCCAAGGCCCCTTTGCGGGGCTGGGTCGAGGTGCTTTCAGGTAAAGGAGTGCAGTAGTGGGTTGTGCGGGAACCGAGTTGCGCAGGGCGGCCACGGGGCTATGCATCGTGTCCATAAATCAAAAATGGGATCCTCAGGCTTCAAGGCCTCAATACTGGCTCTGGCGCGCACGCCGCTACTCGATTACACAATGCAGAGGTTACGTACATTGCAAGAATATGAGCGTTGAAGCACAAGGTGGGCCGGTATGATAGGGAGAGTGCCTAAGTATCCCAGAATTCAAACGCTTTTCTGACAAACGGTTTGGCCTGATGGTAACGCGAATGAGTTCCATACGGTACTTACTAGTGTAGGTTGTCGGGCCACAACCTGAGCCGAACCGAGTCGATTTAACCTTTTTAGCATGTTACGTGACGTGGACAGCACTCTAGTGCGCCGCACCACGAAAGCGCGGTTCCAAGGGTCCTTTCTTGTAAGGCCTCCGCGATTCAGCGAATAACATTCAGACTTTGCATCCCATCCAAACGCAACAAGAGACAAAGAGCACAATTTACAAACGACGCGATTCCATTATCAGCAGACGAATAGATATGCGGTCCATCTACACCAGGATATCGAGCACCCACCTGTCGCCGAACGCGCGCTTCGAAGAACAACATACTGGGCGGGTCGCCACTGACTTTCAGCGGCGTCCTGGGTGACGACAGGTCGAGAGCGGTATGCTCAACTGAATCCGAACAAGACCCCGAATAGGTCCTTCCACCCTCTCTTCACGACGAATCGAGCGCCCCCTCCGTATTCGTCCGCGAGCCACTCGAGGTACCGGGCGTCTAACGAGCTGAGCGGGCCAAGCTCGAACGACAGAATATCTTTAGGCGTAATGTAGATCACCTCCGCGTCCGACGGTGCCCCGGAAGAAGGGGCATCGGCGAGCGTGGTGGGTGGAGGCGGGATCAAGCTTGCCAGACGCGAGAGCTGGAAACACGTGTTGGCATGGAACGTCTGCAGCAACGCAAGCGTCGTTAGGAGCTGCCGCTCGTGCCGCTCCTGTAGCGTTTGATCTATGCCCGGTCCTGATTGGGGCTCGCTCAACCTTGGCATCGAGACCGACGTGAACCCGGAACTGGAAGAGGCTTGGCGACGCTGAACGCCACTAGAAGACGATATCGAGGGACCACAACCCAAGGACATTCCGCCAGATTTCCGCATGCCCTTGACATTCGGGCCACTTACACTCGGGCGCCCTTCGATCCCCATCCCAACGTTCCTCATATAGATCCCGCTCATACTCAGGTCGTCGTCCCCATTTAGTCGGATCTTTCCCCAGTCAGCAATTGAGCCGTTCCCGGTGGAGTAAGACGCAGACGAATTGCCTCGCCAAGATCCAATCCAGAGGCCGGCACAGACGAGGCAAACGTCTTCGTACAGCAGCCATGCGTCCGTCCAAGAAGATAACGGTTTTGCTTTGGGGTCCACCTCAGCAGAAAGTTGGCAACATTCATATAGACAGTCGCCTCCTTCTAGTCGTAGGATTCTGTCCAATTCGTTCCACTGGAGGACGATTAACCTGAGGAGAAAGAGGGGAGAGTGACAATGAACGTACCAATTTTACGTCGCTCCAGGTGAATCGTACAAGGGAAAGTCGATGAATAGGGCCTTTGGAGGTAGGTTGTTGAATTAGTTTAGACAAATACAACGTCGGTCTCGACGTTCGTGAGGGTGTTGAAGTCGTCAAGTCAATCACGAGGTCATAATATGAAGGTTTTTCAAGGAAGATTGCGTCCGTCGTACATGCGATCCATCCGCGACCTGTTTTTCCTTCGTAGCACATCTTGTCCAGATCACTGAGAGTGACCATCCCGAGGACTTTGATACCTTCTTTCGATTTACCCTTGAGTCGTGTGCAAGTCCACGACGAGGGGTCTTCGGTACCTTCTGAGGAAAGTGGCGATGAATCCATCTGGGATTCGAAGCAGACGTCAGCAGACACCTGGCAGAGGATGCAGGCGGCCTCGACGGGTGGCAGCGTATAAATTAGGATACGCCGTCGTCCGAGCACGTGCTTATACAGAGTGAGCGCAGAGGGACCTAGTATGCGCAGCAAGTGCGGGAGATGAAGAGTTGGGTTAGATGGGGAGTACTCGACGTCCGGCTGCGTACAAGATTCGATTAGAATGCGAGGGCGCCCTGAGAACGTAGAGGCTCACGTTATCCAGTTCATAACTCCAACCATGCCATCCTCCGGCTCCGCCGAGATCCGCCCTTCGAACCTTGCGTTCTTCGAAGAACGCTTCTGCAGGCTCCCAGTCAGACTCCATTGGCTCAAGAACGCCTCGGCTTTCCAAGGTCGAATAAATAGCATCAACGAGGGTCTTCAGGGCATCCACGTGTCTCCAGGGTCTTGGTCTAGCCGAATTTACGAGCAAGACGCCCAGTGACGAAAGTCGGAAACCGCGTTGTCCGTGTTCCGTGGTGCGGCGGCGGCGAAAGACACATACACCAGGGTGACAATCTTTTGTAAAGTAACTGAGTGATTTCTATGAGTAAAGAGGAAGTCAGGACCCTGGAATTGGACGTACACAACGTCCCGGTCGACCAGATGAAGACCGCTAGGAAGAGTACTGAACTCGACTCCATCGAGCTGGAGATCTGGGGGGGGCCGTTTGGGAGCGAGTCCGAGCACAAAAGGACGTTACTTACCGTCGCTTGCCTTCAAGCACCAATCAATCACATTGCCCTTGGTCGGATGAAAAGAAGCATGGAATATCGCAACTATTGGGGGTAACCGGAACCCCGAACCCTCGGTTGGTTTGAGGGTTCAGACGGTTGTAGAAAGTCGGAACGCACCTATGTCCTGGGGTACGCGCGCTCTCTGGTCGATGTTTTCCATGATCTTCTCGACAACTGCGGCCTGCTGTTGCCAGCACGCAACGTGCGTTAGGACCTGCAGTCGACGTCGCGAGGCAATGTCCGTGGATGCACGCCTCCCACGGTCTAAATACGTTGAATTAGCTCCTTTTTGAACTGGTTGTCAGCCCCACCTTGGCAATTTCCACGTTCTGGTTCTGCCTCAGGTGAACGTTTTGAGCAGAGGTTCCGTTCGTCCTTTACTACGCAGGTGTTTATATATATATTTCGTGGGCCCCCTTCTTCTGCGTCAGGCGGTTGTAGTACTGCGAACCACCATTCTTGCACTGATCACAAGTGTGCCTCCCTGGATTCTCCACAGGTCACGAGTGGTGCCATGCACTCGTACAACACCGACGACTTCCTCTCTCCAGGAAAACCTACTGTTTTGATAAAATCAATGATACTACACGAGTCAAGCAGCGTATCACGATGACCCGGACGGTTGAGCTTTGAATTCCTGTGACGAGCCGCTGCGGTCGCTGTTTGTGCGGTGATTAAAATCTGCGAAGCAGGCTGGCCGTCTGAGTCTACGTTTAATACCAAGTCTAATACACCATGGGCTTGCAGTAGTAGAAGACGACTACCAGTTAGTTTGCGTATACCTAGTCTACGAATTCTGGACATGAATCCATCTGCTCTGAGTGACAATGATGACAGGGGCCAAATGTAACGCCATGTCACATAGAAGGATGGTCACGCCCGGGCTCGATCCTGTTCCATCGCCATGGCCTCGTCTCAACCTCAACAAATCAACGTATCCGACTTGGACATCCAACAGCTCGCTGATGTGCGACGTCAGTTAGAAGAGGTCAATCTTCCATTTTTCTCTCCAGTTCACGAGGCCGATGCTGAGATTTCCGTTTGCGCGACCAGGAGTTGAATCACCTGACCAACTCCTTTGCCCAACTCAAGCAGGCTCAGTCGAAGTTCAAGTCTTGCCTAGAGAGTGTCGGCGAAGTTAAACCTGAGAATACAGGCAAGTCGAATTGGTCGGTGTAATGTGACCGTGGGCTCGATCTGTGATTGATTAGGCACGACAATCTTGGTGCCTTTGACCAACTCCCTGTACGTCCCCGGCAAGTTGAGTGACGCCAAGCACGTTATAGTTGACATCGGTACTGGCTACTACGTGAAAAAGGTAATTGACTATTCGCTGGAGCTATATCTTCCTGTTGATCGGCTCTAGACACGCGCAGAGGCGACGAAATACTACAAAGCAAAAGTGGAGTTTCTGCACACAAACCTCGAGACGCTGTCCGACACCATACAGAAGAAGCAGGATAACATGAATTATCTGGTCAACGTGATGCAGGGAAAGCTTCAGGTACAAGTCCAAGGTTCGTCGAAGAGTGCGTCTTGACATGTTCGTGAGACGGGGATGGACGTGGACCATGTTTGCATTGTGGTCGATGTTAGTCGGACAGGTGACGAAATACTTGTTCAGACGTAAGCAGCGATGACGCTCGTGTAAGTTTTTGCTGTCTAGAATGTTGACCTTATCATAGAGCGACCTATACGATATGTCGACAGATGTCACCACAGGGTCGCAAAGTACTCTTTCCTTTGACTGCGTCAGTAATTGTTCGTTGTCTGATGCCAGCCAGGTGTGGCTATTGCACGTGATGCCACACAACCGATTCGCACGAGACGGAAATGGCATTCTGTTGGCGCCTAGCGTTGATCTTGGGCTGCATAAATGCATGATGATCGATTGATCTGTCGGTCTAAAATCATGTCCCATGCCGAGGGGGACACTTGATTAACGATTTGTGGCTCAAGAACTCATCCTCGATGGGATGGTGGCCTTGGCGATGATTCCAAGGGGTGCCGATGAACATGCCACACGTCGGATCAATATTGGCGCAGGAATGTACGACGTCACTTTCGTGTCCGACAGTCATTCCAACGCGAATCATTTCCTTTCCAAGACGAGTCCCCGTCGACAACATAAATACTCCTCCCCCTGTGCTGAAATATTCCTCATCCTCACTCCATTTCTTTCCTTCAGCCATGTTCATTCGCG